>JAKVIS010006161.1:0-10738 GCA_033119425.1 Bufotes viridis
TGCTTGTTCTCTTTGCTTTTCATGGTACATAACTGCAAAGTAGCCCTTTCGCCTGTTGTAAAGTGTGTTGGCAGAAAAATAGAAACCTCACGTGGATTCCAGATCATCTGGATTGATTTTGTCTCTGGCCCGGTTCCGATTTGTTTCCTAAGAAATTTAAGACAGTTATGGTAAAAGTATCCGGTTTGATGGTATACAGTGCTTCAGAAATGGGGCGCATGATTTTGCCTTTACATGCCAGCGGGGCCATTGGCTTAACGGAACACGTGTCTGAATACTGTGCGGAAGATTGTAGGTTTGTCCCCCAACTAGGATTGTGAAGGTTGGCGTGGTGGTATAGCAATTTGCACTCTGCATTGTGGCCCCAGTAAATCCAGCTCCCGGCATTTCCTTTTAACTTCTATTTTTAACTTTTCCTCTCCACCGTTGTATAAAATCTTCTTGGATTTTCTGGAAATAGACAACAAGTTTCATCTCCTGCATGGCTTCTCATTCTGGTTGCTTTTGATGGCAGCCATCTGCAAAGTAGCTTTTCACCTCCTATAAAAATACGTTGTTAGAAAAATAAAAACCTCACATGAATTTCAGATCATACGGAAATATTTAGTCTCCCACTGGTTCCTATTTGATCCCTAAGAGATGGAAGGCACTTATGGCAATAGTACCTTGCTGGAGGTTTTCCAGTGCCGCAGAAGCAGGGTGCACAATTTTCCATCTTCTTGACAGTGGGGCCAGTGGCGCAATGGATAGCAGCGTCTGACTACGGATCAGAAGATTGTAGGTTCGACTCCTACCTGGCTCGTGAATGTCGCCGTGATCGTATAGTGGTTAGTACTCTGCGTTGTGGCCGCAGCAGCCCGGTTCGAATCCGGGTCACGGCACTCATGCTTTGCATCTCTCTTTAACTTTTCATTTCCCCCGCCGACCCCGATTCCAATCGTAATCCTGCAAGTTTCTCTTAGCCTCTGTTTATAACTTTTCCTCTCCACGGTTGTAAAATTGGCTTGGATTTTCCAGAAATTGACATCAGGGATCATCTCCTGCACGATTGCTTGTTCTCTTTGCTTTTCATGGTACATAACTGCAAAGTAGCCCTTTACGCCTGTTGTAAAAGTGTGTTGGCAGAAAAATAGAAACCTCACGTGGATTCCAGATCATCTGGATTGATTTTGTCTCTGGCCCGGTTCCGATTTGTTTCCTAAGAAATTTAAGACAGTTATGGTAAAAGTATCCGGTTTGATGGTATACAGTGCTTCAGAAATGGGGCGCATGATTTTGCCTTTACATGCCAGCGGGGCCATTGGCTTAACGGAACACGTGTCTGAATACTGTGCGGAAGATTGTAGGTTTGTCCCCCAACTAGGATTGTGAAGGTTGGCGTGGTGGTATAGCAATTTGCACTCTGCATTGTGGCCCCAGTAAATCCAGCTCCCGGCATTTCCTTTTAACTTCTATTTTTAACTTTTCCTCTCCACCGTTGTATAAAATCTTCTTGGATTTTCTGGAAATAGACAACAAGTTTCATCTCCTGCATGGCTTCTCATTCTGGTTGCTTTTGATGGCAGCCATCTGCAAAGTAGCTTTTTCACCTCCTATAAAAATACGTTGTTAGAAAAATAAAAACCTCACATGAATTTCAGATCATACGGAAATATTTAGTCTCCCACTGGTTCCTATTTGATCCCTAAGAGATGGAAGGCACTTATGGCAATAGTACCTTGCTGGAGGTTTTCCAGTGCCGCAGAAGCAGGGTGCACAATTTTCCATCTTCTTGACAGTGGGGCCAGTGGCGCAATGGATAGCAGCGTCTGACTACGGATCAGAAGATTGTAGGTTCGACTCCTACCTGGCTCGTGAATGTCGCCGTGATCGTATAGTGGTTAGTACTCTGCGTTGTGGCCGCAGCAACCCGGTTCGAATCCGGGTCACGGCACTCATGCTTTGCATCTCTCTTTAACTTTTCATTTCCCCCGCCGACCCCGATTCCAATCGTAATCCTGCAAGTTTCTCTTAGCCTCTGTTTATAACTTTTCCTCTCCACGGTTGTAAAATTGGCTTGGATTTTCCAGAAATTGACATCAGGGATCATCTCCTGCACGATTGCTTGTTCTCTTTGCTTTTCATGGTACATAACTGCAAAGTAGCCCTTTACGCCTGTTGTAAAAGTGTGTTGGCAGAAAAATAGAAACCTCACGTGGATTCCAGATCATCTGGATTGATTTTGTCTCTGGCCCGGTTCCGATTTGTTTCCTAAGAAATTTAAGACAGTTATGGTAAAAGTATCCGGTTTGATGGTATACAGTGCTTCAGAAATGGGGCGCATGATTTTGCCTTTACATGCCAGCGGGGCCATTGGCTTAACGGAACACGTGTCTGAATACTGTGCGGAAGATTGTAGGTTTGTCCCCCAACTAGGATTGTGAAGGTTGGCGTGGTGGTATAGCAATTTGCACTCTGCATTGTGGCCCCAGTAAATCCAGCTCCCGGCATTTCCTTTTAACTTCTATTTTTAACTTTTCCTCTCCACCGTTGTATAAAATCTTCTTGGATTTTCTGGAAATAGACAACAAGTTTCATCTCCTGCATGGCTTCTCATTCTGGTTGCTTTTGATGGCAGCCATCTGCAAAGTAGCTTTTTCACCTCCTATAAAAATACGTTGTTAGAAAAATAAAAACCTCACATGAATTTCAGATCATACGGAAATATTTAGTCTCCCACTGGTTCCTATTTGATCCCTAAGAGATGGAAGGCACTTATGGCAATAGTACCTTGCTGGAGGTTTTCCAGTGCCGCAGAAGCAGGGTGCACAATTTTCCATCTTCTTGACAGTGGGGCCAGTGGCGCAATGGATAGCAGCGTCTGACTACGGATCAGAAGATTGTAGGTTCGACTCCTACCTGGCTCGTGAATGTCGCCGTGATCGTATAGTGGTTAGTACTCTGCGTTGTGGCCGCAGCAACCTCCGGGTCACGGCACTCATGCTTTGCATCTCTCTTTAACTTTTCATTTCCCCCGCCGACCCCCGATTCCAATCGTAATCCTGCAAGTTTCTCTTAGCCTCTGTTTATAACTTTTCCTCTCCACGGTTGTAAAATTGGCTTGGATTTTCCAGAAATTGACATCAGGGATCATCTCCTGCACGATTGCTTGTTCTCTTTGCTTTTCATGGTACATAACTGCAAAGTAGCCCTTTACGCCTGTTGTAAAAGTGTGTTGGCAGAAAAATAGAAACCTCACGTGGATTCCAGATCATCTGGATTGATTTTGTCTCTGGCCCGGTTCCGATTTGTTTCCTAAGAAATTTAAGACAGTTATGGTAAAAGTATCCGGTTTGATGGTATACAGTGCTTCAGAAATGGGGCGCATGATTTTGCCTTTACATGCCAGCGGGGCCATTGGCTTAACGGAACACGTGTCTGAATACTGTGCGGAAGATTGTAGGTTTGTCCCCAACTAGGATTGTGAAGGTTGGCGTGGTGGTATAGCAATTTGCACTCTGCATTGTGGCCCCAGTAAATCCAGCTCCCGGCATTTCCTTTTAACTTCTATTTTTAACTTTTCCTCTCCACCGTTGTATAAAATCTTCTTGGATTTTCTGGAAATAGACAACAAGTTTCATCTCCTGCATGGCTTCTCATTCTGGTTGCTTTTGATGGCAGCCATCTGCAAAGTAGCTTTTTCACCTCCTATAAAAATACGTTGTTAGAAAAATAAAAACCTCACATGAATTTCAGATCATACGGAAATATTTAGTCTCCCACTGGTTCCTATTTGATCCCTAAGAGATGGAAGGCACTTATGGCAATAGTACCTTGCTGGAGGTTTTCCAGTGCCGCAGAAGCAGGGTGCACAATTTTCCATCTTCTTGACAGTGGGGCCAGTGGCGCAATGGATAGCAGCGTCTGACTACGGATCAGAAGATTGTAGGTTCGACTCCTACCTGGCTCGTGAATGTCGCCGTGATCGTATAGTGGTTAGTACTCTGCGTTGTGGCCGCAGCAACCCGGTTCGAATCCGGGTCACGGCACTCATGCTTTGCATCTCTCTTTAACTTTTCATTTCCCCCGCCGACCCCGATTCCAATCGTAATCCTGCAAGTTTCTCTTAGCCTCTGTTTATAACTTTTCCTCTCCACGGTTGTAAAATTGGCTTGGATTTTCCAGAAATTGACATCAGGGATCATCTCCTGCACGATTGCTTGTTCTCTTTGCTTTTCATGGTACATAACTGCAAAGTAGCCCTTTACGCCTGTTGTAAAAGTGTGTTGGCAGAAAAATAGAAACCTCACGTGGATTCCAGATCATCTGGATTGATTTTGTCTCTGGCCCGGTTCCGATTTGTTTCCTAAGAAATTTAAGACAGTTATGGTAAAAGTATCCGGTTTGATGGTATACAGTGCTTCAGAAATGGGGCGCATGATTTTGCCTTTACATGCCAGCGGGGCCATTGGCTTAACGGAACACGTGTCTGAATACTGTGCGGAAGATTGTAGGTTTGTCCCCCAACTAGGATTGTGAAGGTTGGCGTGGTGGTATAGCAATTTGCACTCTGCATTGTGGCCCCAGTAAATCCAGCTCCCGGCATTTCCTTTTAACTTCTATTTTTAACTTTTCCTCTCCACCGTTGTATAAAATCTTCTTGGATTTTCTGGAAATAGACAACAAGTTTCATCTCCTGCATGGCTTCTCATTCTGGTTGCTTTTGATGGCAGCCATCTGCAAAGTAGCTTTTTCACCTCCTATAAAAATACGTTGTTAGAAAAATAAAAACCTCACATGAATTTCAGATCATACGGAAATATTTAGTCTCCCACTGGTTCCTATTTGATCCCTAAGAGATGGAAGGCACTTATGGCAATAGTACCTTGCTGGAGGTTTTCCAGTGCCGCAGAAGCAGGGTGCACAATTTTCCATCTTCTTGACAGTGGGGCCAGTGGCGCAATGGATAGCAGCGTCTGACTACGGATCAGAAGATTGTAGGTTCGACTCCTACCTGGCTCGTGAATGTCGCCGTGATCGTATAGTGGTTAGTACTCTGCGTTGTGGCCGCAGCAACCCGGTTCGAATCCGGGTCACGGCACTCATGCTTTGCATCTCTCTTTAACTTTTCATTTCCCCGCCCGACCCCGATTCCAATCGTAATCCTGCAAGTTTCTCTTAGCCTCTGTTTATAACTTTTCCTCTCCACGGTTGTAAAATTGGCTTGGATTTTCCAGAAATTGACATCAGGGATCATCTCCTGCACGATTGCTTGTTCTCTTTGCTTTTCATGGTACATAACTGCAAAGTAGCCCTTTACGCCTGTTGTAAAAGTGTGTTGGCAGAAAAATAGAAACCTCACGTGGATTCCAGATCATCTGGATTGATTTTGTCTCTGGCCCGGTTCCGATTTGTTTCCTAAGAAATTTAAGACAGTTATGGTAAAAGTATCCGGTTTGATGGTATACAGTGCTTCAGAAATGGGGCGCATGATTTTGCCTTTACATGCCAAGCGGGGCCATTGGCTTAACGGAACACGTGTCTGAATACTGTGCGGAAGATTGTAGGTTTGTCCCCCAACTAGGATTGTGAAGGTTGGCGTGGTGGTATAGCAATTTGCACTCTGCATTGTGGCCCCAGTAAATCCAGCTCCCGGCATTTCCTTTTAACTTCTATTTTTAACTTTTCCTCTCCACCGTTGTATAAAATCTTCTTGGATTTTCTGGAAATAGACAACAAGTTTCATCTCCTGCATGGCTTCTCATTCTGGTTGCTTTTGATGGCAGCCATCTGCAAAGTAGCTTTTTCACCTCCTATAAAAATACGTTGTTAGAAAAATAAAAACCTCACATGAATTTCAGATCATACGGAAATATTTAGTCTCCCACTGGTTCCTATTTGATCCCTAAGAGATGGAAGGCACTTATGGCAATAGTACCTTGCTGGAGGTTTTCCAGTGCCGCAGAAGCAGGGTGCACAATTTTCCATCTTCTTGACAGTGGGGCCAGTGGCGCAATGGATAGCAGCGTCTGACTACGGATCAGAAGATTGTAGGTTCGACTCCTACCTGGCTCGTGAATGTCGCCGTGATCGTATAGTGGTTAGTACTCTGCGTTGTGGCCGCAGCAGCCCGGTTCGAATCCGGGTCACGGCACTCATGCTTTGCATCTCTCTTTAACTTTTCATTTCCCCCGCCGACCCCGATTCCAATCGTAATCCTGCAAGTTTCTCTTAGCCTCTGTTTATAACTTTTCCTCTCCACGGTTGTAAAATTGGCTTGGATTTTCCAGAAATTGACATCAGGGATCATCTCCTGCACGATTGCTTGTTCTCTTTGCTTTTCATGGTACATAACTGCAAAGTAGCCCTTTACGCCTGTTGTAAAAGTGTGTTGGCAGAAAAATAGAAACCTCACGTGGATTCCAGATCATCTGGATTGATTTTGTCTCTGGCCCGGTTCCGATTTGTTTCCTAAGAAATTTAAGACAGTTATGGTAAAAGTATCCGGTTTGATGGTATACAGTGCTTCAGAAATGGGGCGCATGATTTTGCCTTTACATGCCAGCGGGGCCATTGGCTTAACGGAACACGTGTCTGAATACTGTGCGGAAGATTGTAGGTTTGTCCCCCAACTAGGATTGTGAAGGTTGGCGTGGTGGTATAGCAATTTGCACTCTGCATTGTGGCCCCAGTAAATCCAGCTCCCGGCATTTCCTTTTAACTTCTATTTTTAACTTTTCCTCTCCACCGTTGTATAAAATCTTCTTGGATTTTCTGGAAATAGACAACAAGTTTCATCTCCTGCATGGCTTCTCATTCTGGTTGCTTTTGATGGCAGCCATCTGCAAAGTAGCTTTTTCACCTCCTATAAAAATACGTTGTTAGAAAAATAAAAACCTCACATGAATTTCAGATCATACGGAAATATTTAGTCTCCCACTGGTTCCTATTTGATCCCTAAGAGATGGAAGGCACTTATGGCAATAGTACCTTGCTGGAGGTTTTCCAGTGCCGCAGAAGCAGGGTGCACAATTTTCCATCTTCTTGACAGTGGGGCCAGTGGCGCAATGGATAGCAGCGTCTGACTACGGATCAGAAGATTGTAGGTTCGACTCCTACCTGGCTCGTGAATGTCGCCGTGATCGTATAGTGGTTAGTACTCTGCGTTGTGGCCGCAGCAACCCGGTTCGAATCCGGGTCACGGCACTCATGCTTTGCATCTCTCTTTAACTTTTCATTTCCCCCGCCGACCCCCGATTCCAATCGTAATCCTGCAAGTTTCTCTTAGCCTCTGTTTATAACTTTTCCTCTCCACGGTTGTAAAATTGGCTTGGATTTTCCAGAAATTGACATCAGGGATCATCTCCTGCACGATTGCTTGTTCTCTTTGCTTTTCATGGTACATAACTGCAAAGTAGCCCTTTCGCCTGTTGTAAAAGTGTGTTGGCAGAAAAATAGAAACCTCACGTGGATTCCAGATCATCTGGATTGATTTTGTCTCTGGCCCGGTTCGATTTGTTTCCTAAGAAATTTAAGACAGTTATGGTAAAAGTATCCGGTTTGATGGTATACAGTGCTTCAGAAATGGGGCGCATGATTTTGCCTTTACATGCCAGCGGGGCCATTGGCTTAACGGAACACGTGTCTGAATACTGTGCGGAAGATTGTAGGTTTGTCCCCCAACTAGGATTGTGAAGGTTGGCGTGGTGGTATAGCAATTTGCACTCTGCATTGTGGCCCCAGTAAATCCAGCTCCCGGCATTTCCTTTTAACTTCTATTTTTAACTTTTCCTCTCCACCGTTGTATAAAATCTTCTTGGATTTTCTGGAAATAGACAACAAGTTTCATCTCCTGCATGGCTTCTCATTCTGGTTGCTTTTGATGGCAGCCATCTGCAAAGTAGCTTTTTCACCTCCTATAAAAATACGTTGTTAGAAAAATAAAAACCTCACATGAATTTCAGATCATACGGAAATATTTAGTCTCCCACTGGTTCCTATTTGATCCCTAAGAGATGGAAGGCACTTATGGCAATAGTACCTTGCTGGAGGTTTTCCAGTGCCGCAGAAGCAGGGTGCACAATTTTCCATCTTCTTGACAGTGGGGCCAGTGGCGCAATGGATAGCAGCGTCTGACTACGGATCAGAAGATTGTAGGTTCGACTCCTACCTGGCTCGTGAATGTCGCCGTGATCGTATAGTGGTTAGTACTCTGCGTTGTGGCCGCAGCAACCCGGTTCGAATCCGGGTCACGGCACTCATGCTTTGCATCTCTCTTTAACTTTTCATTTCCCCCGCCGACCCCGATTCCAATCGTAATCCTGCAAGTTTCTCTTAGCCTCTGTTTATAACTTTTCCTCTCCACGGTTGTAAAATTGGCTTGGATTTTCCAGAAATTGACATCAGGGATCATCTCCTGCACGATTGCTTGTTCTCTTTGCTTTTCATGGTACATAACTGCAAAGTAGCCCTTTCGCCTGTTGTAAAAGTGTGTTGGCAGAAAAATAGAAACCTCACGTGGATTCCAGATCATCTGGATTGATTTTGTCTCTGGCCCGGTTCCGATTTGTTTCCTAAGAAATTTAAGACAGTTATGGTAAAAGTATCCGGTTTGATGGTATACAGTGCTTCAGAAATGGGGCGCATGATTTTGCCTTTACATGCCAGCGGGGCCATTGGCTTAACGGAACACGTGTCTGAATACTGTGCGGAAGATTGTAGGTTTGTCCCCCAACTAGGATTGTGAAGGTTGGCGTGGTGGTATAGCAATTTGCACTCTGCATTGTGGCCCCAGTAAATCCAGCTCCCGGCATTTCCTTTTAACTTCTATTTTTAACTTTTCCTCTCCACCGTTGTATAAAATCTTCTTGGATTTTCTGGAAATAGACAACAAGTTTCATCTCCTGCATGGCTTCTCATTCTGGTTGCTTTTGATGGCAGCCATCTGCAAAGTAGCTTTTTCACCTCCTATAAAAATACGTTGTTAGAAAAATAAAAACCTCACATGAATTTCAGATCATACGGAAATATTTAGTCTCCCACTGGTTCCTATTTGATCCCTAAGAGATGGAAGGCACTTATGGCAATAGTACCTTGCTGGAGGTTTTCCAGTGCCGCAGAAGCAGGGTGCACAATTTTCCATCTTCTTGACAGTGGGGCCAGTGGCGCAATGGATAGCAGCGTCTGACTACGGATCAGAAGATTGTAGGTTCGACTCCTACCTGGCTCGTGAATGTCGCCGTGATCGTATA
Organism: Bufotes viridis; assembly: GCA_033119425.1. Taxonomy (NCBI): domain Eukaryota; kingdom Metazoa; phylum Chordata; class Amphibia; order Anura; family Bufonidae; genus Bufotes; species Bufotes viridis. The sequence goes on from JAKVIS010006161.1 coordinate 9,231, forward strand.
GTGGTTAGTACTCTGCGTTGTGGCCGCAGCAACCCGGTTCGAATCCGGGTCACGGCACTCATGCTTTGCATCTCTCTTTAACTTTTCATTTCCCCCGCCGACCCCGATTCCAATCGTAATCCTGCAAGTTTCTCTTAGCCTCTGTTTATAACTTTTCCTCTCCACGGTTGTAAAATTGGCTTGGATTTTCCAGAAATTGACATCAGGGATCATCTCCTGCACGATTGCTTGTTCTCTTTGCTTTTCATGGTACATAACTGCAAAGTAGCCCTTTCGCCTGTTGTAAAAGTGTGTTGGCAGAAAAATAGAAACCTCACGTGGATTCCAGATCATCTGGATTGATTTTGTCTCTGGCCCGGTTCCGATTTGTTTCCTAAGAAATTTAAGACAGTTATGGTAAAAGTATCCGGTTTGATGGTATACAGTGCTTCAGAAATGGGGCGCATGATTTTGCCTTTACATGCCAGCGGGGCCATTGGCTTAACGGAACACGTGTCTGAATACTGTGCGGAAGATTGTAGGTTTGTCCCCCAACTAGGATTGTGAAGGTTGGCGTGGTGGTATAGCAATTTGCACTCTGCATTGTGGCCCCAGTAAATCCAGCTCCCGGCATTTCCTTTTAACTTCTATTTTTAACTTTTCCTCTCCACCGTTGTATAAAATCTTCTTGGATTTTCTGGAAATAGACAACAAGTTTCATCTCCTGCATGGCTTCTCATTCTGGTTGCTTTTGATGGCAGCCATCTGCAAAGTAGCTTTTTCACCTCCTATAAAAATACGTTGTTAGAAAAATAAAAACCTCACATGAATTTCAGATCATACGGAAATATTTAGTCTCCCACTGGTTCCTATTTGATCCCTAAGAGATGGAAGGCACTTATGGCAATAGTACCTTGCTGGAGGTTTTCCAGTGCCGCAGAAGCAGGGTGCACAATTTTCCATCTTCTTGACAGTGGGGCCAGTGGCGCAATGGATAACGCGTCTGACTACGGATCAGAAGATTGTAGGTTCGACTCCTACCTGGCTCGTGAATGTCGCCGTGATCGTATAGTGGTTAGTACTCTGCGTTGTGGCCGCAGCAACCCGGTTCGAATCCGGGTCACGGCACTCATGCTTTGCATCTCTCTTTAACTTTTCATTTCCCCCGCCGACCCCGATTCCAATCGTAATCCTGCAAGTTTCTCTTAGCCTCTGTTTATAACTTTTCCTCTCCACGGTTGTAAAATTGGCTTGGATTTTCCAGAAATTGACATCAGGGATCATCTCCTGCACGATTGCTTGTTCTCTTTGCTTTTCATGGTACATAACTGCAAAGTAGCCCTTTCGCCTGTTGTAAAAGTGTGTTGGCAGAAAAATAGAAACCTCACGTGGATTCCAGATCATCTGGATTGATTTTGTCTCTGGCCCGGTTCCGATTTGTTTCCTAAGAAATTTAAGACAGTTATGGTAAAAGTATCCGGTTTGATGGTATACAGTGCTTCAGAAATGGGGCGCATGATTTTGCCTTT
>JAKVIS010006162.1:0-11188 GCA_033119425.1 Bufotes viridis
GCATTACAAAAGTTTGCACACGCGCGGAAAAATTGCGCATATTCCCGCAACGCACCCGCATCCTATCCGGCCGTCAAACGTGACGCCCGTGTGAAAGAGGCCTTAGGGCTCGTTCACACGACTGTGGTTTTGGTCCGCATCCGAGCCGCATTTTTTGCGGCTCGGGTGTGGACACATTCACTTCTATGGGGCAACAAAAGATGCGGACAGCACTCTGTGTGCTGTCCGCAACCGTTGCTCCGTTCTGTGGCCCCAGAAAAGTTATGAGTCATGTCCTATTCTTGACCGTTTTGCGGACAAGAATAGGCATTTCTAAAAGGGTCATCGGTTCCGCAAAATGCGGCATCCGTGTTTAGCACGTCGGCAATTTGCGGACCGCAAAACACAGCACGGTTGTGTGAACGAGCCCTTAAAAGCAGATAAATTAAAATTTTTAAAATTACAAATTCTTTCCATATTTAAGATTTTCATTAAATGAAGGTGATTTATATTGACTCAAATTTACCTCTATCATAAAGTACAATGTGTCACGAGAAAACAGTCTCAGAATGGCCTGGATAAGTAAAAGTGTTACAAAGGTATTACCACATAAAGTGACACTTCAGATTGTAAAAATTTGGCGTAGTCCTTAAAGGGGTTCTGCAGGAATTAACGGCTCTTTCACACTGGCGTTTTATCTTTCCGTCCTAGAGTTCCGTCCTCCGGGCTGAATGGAGAGAAATCCGTTCAGGATGCATCAGGATGTCTTCAGTTTAGTACTGAGACGTTTTTTGGCCGTAGCAAAATCCGCAGCATGCTGCAGATTTTGCTCCGGCCAAAAATCCTGAAGGCATGCCGGAAGGACGGATCTGGAATTAATGCCCATTGAAAAGCATTAATCCGGATCCAGCTTTAAGCTAAACGTCGTTGCGGCGCATCACCGGATCCGACGTTTAACTTTTGTGAATGGTAACCATGGCAGCCAGGACGCTTAAGTCCCGGCTGCCATGGTAAAGTGTAGTGGGGAGGCAGGGGAGAAGTATACTTACCGTCCGTGCGGCTCCCGAGTCCCGGGGCGCTCCACAATGACGTCAGAGCGCCCCATGAGCATGGATCACATGATCACATGGCTCGTTTTGTCTGGGGAGCAATGATTAGGGGAAACAAAATGGCCGCTGTCCTATTAGTACACACAAAACCTGTCCTAATCACACAGCAGGACAAGGACAATCACAACTCTAAGGTAAAGAGCTGCCTCATCCTCCTCTCTGCTCTGCTTGTCAAGGAGTATGATCCTGAATACAGTTTTATATGATCTTTAGCTGAATCTCTGTAGGAAATGGCGTTCATGAGGAGACATGAAGTACAGAGAAGACGTACAGGACAGACTGTGGTAATGGAGACTTCATACAAGCACTGCTGCTCATTAGCCACATCTGCTTATTCCAACAGAGATTCAGCTAAAGATCTTATCAGCTATATTCAGGATCATAATCCCTGACAAGCAGAGAGGAGGATGAGGCAGCTCACCAACTCAGCGATGTGAAGTAACTTGTCCTCCTGCGTGAGTAGGACAGGTTCTGTGTGTACTGATAGCACGATGGCCATTTTAGTTCTCCTAATGATTGCTCCCCAGACAAAACGAGCCATTATACCTAATGTAAGGTATTTGGGAATATATTTATAATTAAAAAATATTTAAATATTTTCTTAATTCCCGGAGAACCCCATTTACGGTGGAAAAAGGCTCTGTACTGAAGGGGTATGGCGCCATATGCATTCCTAGTTAGACATTATGCCCTACAGTTTCACACGGCGCGGTACATGCTGTCTGTACAGTGCACTGGGCTCTGTAATGCACACAGTAGTGCGCTCTTGGCAGTTTCTGTTAATTCAAAACTTTTTTGTGGAGTTGCCCATATTGTCATCTTCTATACAAACACAGACCGCTTGGGGGTCCCAGGGTTCGCCCCCACACTTTTTACTCATTTATTGCCATTTCTGTGGTTATGAGGTGGGAATACCATGTTGAGACTGGCATTTATGAGGGCACTGTGGTCGGCACATACTGGGTAGAGTGACTTTTGGGGACTCTTTACTCTGCACTGACTGTCTCTGTTATTAAGATTTATCAAAACTGGTGAGACAGAAAACTAGCTTAGTTGCCCATAGCAACCAATCGGATTCAACCCTTTATTTCCAACAGGAGCTGTGAAAAATAAAAGGTGGACGCTGGTTGGCTGCTATGAGCAACTAAGCTAGTTTTCTTTTACACCAGTTTTGATAAATCCCCCCATCTTTTATAGAGGCACTGAGGTAAAATATAACAATAACCGGATGCAGCCCGTCATGTCTCTACTTTGAGGGACCAATGTGTCTCAGATTTCGATTTCAGTCACTGGAGAGTAACTACCACTTATTGGACAACCCCTTTAGGGGCTCATTTACAAAGCTGTAATGTGCTGGATAGAATTCAGCGCAACGTCTGCCTCACACTCTCAGTGGGCGACACTGTATGACTACAAAGCGTCACGTGACAGGCGATGACCGAGCCAGCATCACGTGACAGACGTCTCTCCAGCCCCAGTCACAAAGAAGAGATGAGTGGGCGGGGCTATAGAGGAGGCTTGAGGGATGTGATTGTATGGGCGGGAACAAGCGCTGAGCAGGAAAGAGGCGGAGCCTAAGAACGGCGACCACCGGGCGGGAGACACCCAGAGCTTGGTGACCCGGGTGGGTGACAGGATGCCGCGGGTAGTGCCGGACCAGAGGAGCAAGTTCGAGAACGAGGAATTTTTCCGGAAACTGAGTCGTGAATGTGAGGTGAGGACAAGAAACACGGACCTGATAGACTGGGGGAGATGTGTGTAGTATACAGAGGGAGGGGGTGATGTGTAATATATACATAGGAAGAGAGGAGGGGGTGATGTGTAGTGTATATAGAGGAGGAGGGGGTGATGTGTAGTATAGAGAGAAGGAGGGGGGTGATGTGTAGTATAGAGAGAAGGAGGGGGGTGATGTGTAGTATAGAGAGAAGGAGGGGGGTGATGTGTAGTATAGAGAGAAGGAGGGGGTGATGTGTAGTATAGAGAGAAGGAGGGGGTGATGTGTAGTATAGAGAGAAGGAGGGGGTGATGTGTAGTATAGAGAGAAGGAGGGGGTGATGTGTAGTATAGAGAGAAGGAGGGGGGTGATGTAGTATAGAGAGAAGGAGGGGGGTGATGTGTAGTATAGAGAGAAGGAGGGGGGTGATGTGTAGTATAGAGAGAAGGAGGGGGTGATGTAGTATAGAGAGAAGGAGGGGGGTGATGTGTAGTATAGAGAGAAGGAGGGGTGATGTGTAGTATAGAGAGAAGGAGGGGGTGATGTGTAGTATAGAGAAGGAGGGGGTGATGTGTAGTATAGAGAGAGGAGGGGGTGATGTGTAGTATAGAGAGAAGGAGGGGGTGATGTAGTATAGAGAGAAGGAGGGGGTGATGTGAGTATAGAGAGAAGGAGGAGTGATGTGTAGTATAGAGAAGGAGGGGGTGATGTGTAGTATAGAGAGAAGGAGGAGGGGGTGATGTGTAGTATAGAGAGAAGGAGGAGGGGGTGATGTAGTATAGAGAGAAGGAGGGGGTGATGTGTAGTATAGAGAGAAGGAGGAGGGGTGATGTGTAGTATAGAGAGAAGGAGGGGGTGATGTGTAGTATAGAGAGAAGGAGGGGGGTGATGTGTAGTATAGAGAGAAGGAGGGGGTGATGTGTAGTATAGAGAGAGAGGGGGTGATGTAGTAGAGAGAGAGGGGGTGATGTGTAGTATAGAGAGAAGGAGGGGGGTGATGTGTAGTATAGAGAGAAGGAGGGAGGTGATGTGTAGTATAGAGAGAAGGAGGGGGTGATGTGTAGTATAGAGAGAAGGAGGAGGGTGATGTGTAGTATAGAGAGAAGGAGGAGGGGGTGATGTGTAGTATAGAGAGAAGGAGGAGGGGGTGATGTAGTATAGAGAGAAGGAGGAGGGGGTGATGTGTAGTATAGAGAGAAGGAGGAGGGGGTGATGTGTAGTATAGAGAGAAGGAGGAGGGGTGATGTGTAGTATAGAGAGAAGGAGGGGGGTGATGTGTAGTATAGAGAGAAGGAGGGAGGGGTGATGTGTAGTATAGAGAGAAGGAGGGGGGTGATGTGTAGTATAGAGAGAAGGAGGGGGTGATGTGTAGTATAGAGAAGGAGGGGGAGTGATGTGTAGTATAGAGAGAAGGAGTGAGTATAGAGAGAGAGGGTGATGTGTAGTATAGAGAGAAGGAGGGGGTGATGTGTAGTATAGAGAGAAGGAGGGGGTGATGTGTAGTATAGAGAGAGAGGGGGTGATGTGTAGTATAGAGAGAGAGGGGGGTGATGTGTAGTATAGAGAGAGAGGGGGTGATGTGTAGTATAGAGAGAGAGGGGTGATGTGTAGTATAGAGAGAGGAGGGGGTGATGTAGTATAGAGAGAAGGAGGGGGTGATGTGTAGTATAGAGAGAAGGAGGGGTGATGTGTAGTATAGAGAGAGGGAGGTGATGTGTAGTATAGAGAGAAGGGGGGTGATGTGTAGTATAGAGAGAAGGGGGGTGATGTGTAGTATAGAGAGGGGGTGATGTGTAGTATAGAGAGAGGAGGGGGTGATGTGTAGTATAGAGAGAAGGAGGGGTGATGTGTAGTATAGAGAGAAGGAGGTGATGTGTAGTATAGAGAGAAGGGGGTGATGTAGTATAGAGAGAAGGGGGTGATGTGTAGTATAGAGAGAGGGGGGTGATGTAGTATAGAGAGAGGGGGTGATGTGTAGTATAGAGAGAGAGGGGTGATGTGTAGTATAGAGAGAGGGGTGATGTGTAGTATAGAGAGAGGGGGTGATGTGTAGTATAGAGAGAGAAGGGAGTGATGTGTAGTATAGAGAGAGGGGGGTGATGTGTAGTATAGAGAGAAGGGGGTGATGTGTAGTATAGAGAGAGGGGGTGATGTGAGTATAGAGAGAGGGGTGATGTGTAGTATAGAGAGTAGGAGGGTGATGTGTAGTATAGAGAGAGGGGGTGATGTGTAGTATAGAGAGTAGGGGGGTGATGTGTAGTATAGAGAGTAGGGGGGGGGTGATGTGTAGTATAGAGAGTAGGGGGTGATGTGTAGTATAGAGAGTAGGGGGTGATGTGTAGTATAGAGAGAGGGTGATGTGTAGTATAGAGAGAGGGGTGATGTGTAGTATAGAGAGTAGGGGGGGGGGTGATGTGTAGTATAGAGAGTAGGGGGGGGTGATGTGTAGTATAGAGAGTAGAAGGGGTGATGTGTAGTATAGAGAGTAGGGGGGAGGGTGATGTGTAGGCTTTTGGAGCCAGAGCAATAAGTGGTCTGAGAGGGGATAACGTCCTCTGCGTCTCCTCTGCTGGCTCCGCCGCTGTACTGGTCGTCGGTCCCGCTCCTGCAGATCCGGCTGCCGCGCAGTGTCGGGCGCTGTCCTTATGATAATCGCTATTTATTAATATCTGGAAACTATTTTATGGACTTGTTTCTCTGTCTCTTTGCAGATCAAATACACAGGGTTCAGAGACCGGCCGCACGAGGAGCGTCAGGGGCGTTTCCAGAATGCCTGCAGAGACGGCCGCTCGGAAATAGTAAGTCTGCACGGGGGCCCTGTTACAGCTGTAGATTGTGAGCTCTTGAGAGATAGCTGGAAATATATACAGCGTGTATGGGCATGGACTGAAAACGCATGCCAGCCTTGGGATGGACAACTATCTGAAGTGTAAGGGCCTGATAAAGGGGCTCTCCAACCCCATAAATAAAAGGCTAAAATGGTGTAAAATAACTAAAGCAGAGTAATTCCTCACCAGTCCCCGGCTCCTGCGCCGACACGACCATAGTCCCGCACCAGTCTCTTCCTGCTCTAGTGATGACGTGTAGACACATGTGACTGCTGCAGCCAATCACTGGTCACTGGAGCAGGAAGACCGTGGGGAGGAGGACTGAGGAAGCATCCGCAGGGTAGAGGTAATCTATTACTTATTTTTGTCGTTTTTCATCATTTTTACGCTGAATTTATGGGGATTGACAACATCTTTCAAAGGGGTTGGCTGTTCATCCAGAAACCGGATCGTCCCCTCCCCCCCATCGTAAATACTTGCTCCCTGCTACTGGGTTCCCGCTCCTTTGGACTGCTGCAACACCCCAGTCCCCACTGGTAAATGTCCTGTTCAATAGTGGTCACGTGGCCGCTGCAGCCAGCGTTGACCCCCATGTGGCACATACCTCGGTCATGTGGCCAGTCAGAGAACACTTGACCGCCATGAAACAGTAAGTTTGCTAGAAAGGACGAAGCTTGGTGGTGCCAAAAGAGCCAGAACCCAGCGGCAGGGGACAGGTAAGTATGTTTCCCTTGGTAGGTCTGCTGATGGGGGGGGGGGGGGAGGTCGACAACCCCTTTAACGTTCTAATTAATATAATAAGTATATAGAAAGCTCTTCTGTAACCGGCCCAAAACTGGTGACACTGAATCCAGTAGTCCAGCAATATCAGTCTGCTTATCTGACCAGAGGGCTGCTCTTCTTTAATCTGGCGTCCGCCTGCGTGGACAGCCTCTGACTTGCCGCTTATTGATTCTCTATTTAAGGCTTTCGTGGCCACAGGAACCAATCTTTCGCTGCAGTTTTTCCCGGCAAGCTGGCAGGGAGAGCCTCGCCAAGCCCCCACCCGTGATTACGTGGACTTTGAAAGAGAGACTGGAAAGGTAGGTCCTTCAAAAAAGAGATATTTACAGGAACATCTAGACCAGCTGCTGTGAAACTACAACTCCCAGAATTCACACTTACTCAGCTGGCCTTGTAACTCTCATGGAAGTGAAAGGTGGATTCTGAGAGTTGTAGTTTCAGAACAACTGGAGTGCCGGAGGTTGCTGATCCCCAATCTAGACTATTTATAACAGAGGGCTCTGATCGAAAGTGGACATTTTGGGGTCAGATATGGGATTGTGGAGTTAAATGTTGTGCTTCTGATGCAGTTTCTGATTAGGGGTCGACCGATTATCGGTTTGGCCGATATTATCGGCCGATATTGATGATTTGCACAGTTATCGGTATCGGCCCCTAACCAGGCCGATATACCGATAACTGTGCTCTAACAGAACATTGCCGCGCTGCTCTCAGCGCGGCCATGTTCCCTCAGCAGCACAGGGAGAAGGAGGCAGTCCCTCCTTCCCCGTGCCGCGCTGTCAGTGGAGACTAGAGAAGAGGAGGAGGAGGCTGAGGGCGCACTGGCCACCAATGAGAGCAGAGGAGGCGGGGCTGAGGGCGCACTGGCCACCAATGATAAGGTTTAAGATATTACAAGCACATTGCCCAGACCCTGCCTCTGATAGAGAGCTGCGATCCGCTGCAATTAACCCCTCAGGTGCCGCACCTGAGGGGTTAGTGCCGCGGATCGCAGCCATCTATCAGAGGCAGGGTCTGGGCAATGTGCTTGTAATATCTTAAACCTTATCATTGGTGGCCAGTGCTTCCTCCCCCTATCCCTTCAGTATTGATATCATTGGTGGCAGTGTAATGCTGGGGCTCCGATCGGTTACCATGGCAGCCAGGACGCTCCTGAAGCCCTGGCTGCCATGGTTCCTGCTGCTGTGTGCCCATAGCACAGGGCAGCAGGGGCAGTGTCAGGTCCTATTCACCCTGATAGATCTCTATTAGGGTGAATAGGACAAGGGATGTAAAGAGCACAGGTTCTACCCCTAGGGGGGGAAATAGTAATAAAATAAAAAGTAAAAAAATTTTAAATAGTAAAAAAACACCAAAATATTAAGTATAAATTAACCCTTTTCCAATTTTACATATAAAATATATAAACAATAAATAAAAAAACATATCGCCGTGACCAAAAAGTCCAAACTATTAAAATATATATTTTTTAAAAAGCGTCGGACGCCGTAACAGAAAAAAAAAATCCAAAAATTAAAATGCGCAAAATATCGGTATAAAATATCGGCTATCGGCCTGAAAGTTCACAGAATATCGGTATCGGTATCGGCTCTAAAAAATCAATATCGGTCGACCCCTATTTCTGATGTATGGATATGCCGGGAGTGTCTTCAGCCTTCAGTACTGTACTGAAGACAGATTAGCGACGACTTCAGAGCCAGTTTTTTAGTTAAAAAAAAGGTTCAAATTCACCTAATAAAGTATATTGCAAAAATAATCATAATCACTTCCCCTACTCATAAAAAGTGCAGTTACTCTTTAAAGGGTTTCTGTCACCAACTTTTGACATTATAAGCTGTCTGACATTAGCTATGTGCTAATGTCAGACCAGCTTGATAATGTCTTTTTTATAAAGATCCGCTGTATATATAGTCTGAAAAACTTACTTTTATATTATGTAAATTAGCCTCTAGGAGCAGGGGGGGCGTTGCCCTGCTCCTAGCGGCTCCGTCCGGCAACCTGCTGGCACGCCTTCACACTTTGATTGACAGTGCAGGGCAGCGATCCTCCTGCACTGTCTCGTTCTGAATCGCGCGCCGCCGCCGCTCTGTATTCGGCGCAGGCGCGGTGAGCAGAGGACGCTGGTGCCTGCTGTCCTCTGCTCACCGCGCCTGCGCCGAATACAGAGCTGGCAGCGCGGGCGCGCGATTCAGAACGAGACAGTGCAGGAGGATCGCTGCCCTGCACTGTCAATCAAAGTGTGAAGGGGCGTGCCAGCAGGTTGCCGGACGGAGCCGCTAGGAGCAGGGCAACGCCCCCCCTGCTCCTAGAGGCTAATTTACATAATATAAAAGTAAGTTTTTCAGACTATATATACAGCGGATTTTTATAAAAAAGACATTATCAAGCTGGTCTGACATTAGCACATAGCTAATGTCAGACAGCTTATAATGTCAAAAGTTGGTGACAGAAACCCTTTAAAAGACGGGGCCCATTTAAAGACATCTTGGCAATCGGCTGCCATCCTCTGTAGAAGTCAGCAGCGGAAATGGAAACGTAGCATAAACGGCGTAATACATCGGGCGTGCCCGAGTAACGGCTACTCTCCATTAGCAGCTCTCCACTCTTGCTTAGTGAGTGGTGGTCCTACTTGGGCATACAGTGAGATGAGACCCTGCTGTGTGAACCGAGCTTGAGGGTTTGTTCGCAAGGGCCATAAAAAAAAATGCCAAAAAAACTCACGACAAATCCAAGGAACAGAATCCGCCCTTAGCATAAATTGACGCTTAAAATCCGCAGTGCGTGTCCGTTTTTGCACATACAACCTGAAAACGGGATTTGTATAAATCTTTGCTGCCACTGGAAAATGCTGAGGGTTTACCTCCCACATTCTGCAGTGGAAATTCCGTGGACTGACCCTGAAGATATGTCCACACGTCACGTGGCTAAAATGCTGTGGATTTGCTGTAGCGTTGTACAGTACCAGCAAAGTGAATGAATTTTTAGCAGCTGAGTTTTTTTTTTTTTCTGTTGCAGATTTGTAGCATAAATGCTTCAGAAAATCCGCAGCATTGAGTCACTTGTAGAGGTACCGCCAAAGTAAATAACGTTGAATATCTCATGATGGTTGCCCCTTTCAATGGGTGGTGATATTTTAGGCTGTGTAGTGTAATATACACGGTTATAACATTTTTTTAACATTTCACCTGAGAAAACCGTGCAGTCAGTAACCAAATGCATTTTCGTATACTTTTTGTGATGCATTGGCAGTGCAGTGTGGCACACTACCGCTGCATGCTGCTAAAATGGTTACGTGTAAGAGCCGTGTAATTGGGATGGCAAGATGACTGGGTCAGAGCATCCAAAATGGCAGCTCTTGTGGGTGTACCTGGTATGTAGTGGTTGGCACCTACCAAAGGATAGATGACTGGTGGATCAGCAACCGGGTCTTGGGTGCCCAAGGCTCATTGAGGTGTGTGCAGAGGGAAGGCTAGACGGGTCCGAAGAGCTACAGTAACGCACGCTAAAAACGTGAATGCTGCTGACTATGATAGATGTCAGTGGACACAGGGCAAAGCTTGCTGCGAAGTAACACCATATTGGGCAGGCGGTTTTCATATTATGGGTGATTGGGGGCTTACCTCTGGAATGCCCACTGAGTGGAAAAAAAAATCATTATGCGAGATTCAAAAGTTTAATGGCGGAAAAAAGTACTACTTGTGCAAAACATTTCACTCCGACGTGACGTCAGTGGCCTAGGAAAAGCTGAGAGAACTCCTCATCGCTACTGCAAGTGTCTCTGCCTTCTCAAACAGGTGATAGGCGGGGGTCCCAGGTGTCTGACCCCCACCGATCAAATACTGATGACTAGTGTTGAGCGAACTTGTTTTAAGTTCTGCGTCCAAATTTCGGGTTATCGAAGAATTCCGTTATGGTCTGTGGTAGCGGAATCCATAACTGGATTCTTTGATAACCCCCAACCCGAATTTTGGACGCAGAACTTAAAACACAAGTTCGCTCAACACTACTGATGACATATCCAAAGGACAGGTCATCGGTTGTGAAGTCTCGGAAAACCCCTTTAATGAAATGTGCTTGAGAACGTGACAGCAGACATATCTACACTAGTGATGAGCGGCAGGGGCAATATTCGAATTCGCGATATTTCGTGAATATTCGCCATATATTCGCGAATTCCTGATCTTCAGGCATTATTTTTTTGGTTGCGAAAATTCGCATTAAAAAATTGGCATAAAATTTGCATAAAAATTCGCATAGACTGGTATTTAAAAAAAAAAACGAATATTCACGATTACGAATATATTTTGAGATATTCTAAATATTTGCGAATTCTCGAAGTGCCGATATTCGCAATTAAAATTCGCAATTCGAATATTCGTGATTAACACTAATCTACACCAGCTCCTTGCAGGAGTCATTTTATTTTCTGGGGCACAGACCTCCCGCCATGTGCCAAGTGGCATGCATCTCCTAATAATTTTGGCCCATGTTATGCCAGTGTATTTTTCCGTTGGTGTCAGAACCGCCAGTCTTAGTAATCCCCCCGGCATTGCTGTCTGCACACGGTCCCGCTGTCAGAGGACAGGCTGCTGCCTCACGTCATACTTGCTGCTTTGTGATGAGTGATTCATTTCTGGCCGCTCATATTCATCGGTCAGCCTTCTGGGGGATTTCTGCCTCCTGATGAGTCTTCTGAATCTCTTCACACCATTCTTCATATTTCTATCACCTAGATGTGTAACGTACCGGCCGCAACATGACTTCACTGAAATACC
>JAKVIS010006163.1:0-10783 GCA_033119425.1 Bufotes viridis
AGGTTGAGTTCCAGCATACAACAGTCGGTGAGCTGAAGCCGCAAGCGCTGCTGCAGCATTGCGTGGTCGACAGCTGTGGACGCTGTCTTTCGAAAGGGGCACGCATGCCGCTCTTCTACTAGGGTAACTTCTGCAAATTGGAGCATGTTTTGATAAACCACTGAACCACTAAGTCTAAGATGTGGGCTAGAATGGAATGTGTGTCAGGTTATGAGCTCCAAAGCCACCACCAAGTAACTGCCACTGTCGGACACAACCTTGCCTGTTTGTAGGTTGAGTGTCGAGAGCCGTACAACTCGGGTCTGGTCACTTATATCCCTGCCACAGCTCATGCGGCGGTGTGCCGTTTGTCCCCTAAGCAGATCAGCTTCAGCACAGCCTGTTGATGTGAGACTGATAGCAGTGTTACACTGGCTTTCCTCAGCTAGCGACTTATGGCTGACTGCTGCTGGAGGTGGAAGTGGAGAAGGAGGCGGCAGAGGAGGAGAAGTTGGAGCTGGGAGCCAGTCACATAGCTGCTGGCGGAGACCCTAATGGACGTGAAGGGGCCGCAATCCTGGAGCGCTAGGCACCCGTTCCATGCCAGGGCACCGACTCCACCTCTGGCCTCCACAACATTCACCCAGTGCTCGGTCAGGGAAATGAGCATCCCTGGCCACCAGCACGTGTCAATGTGCCCAGCAGAGGTGGACCTTCCAGTGCGTTGGTCAGGGCACGGTGATATTCTGGGACGCATGCTGGTGCAAGGCGGGCACACCGTGGAAAAATAATGGCGGCTGGGGACCGGCGCATCGAGGCGGCCGCCGCAACAGGCTGAGGAATGTCTCAGTGTCCACAAGCCTAAATGTCAACATATTCAAGGGCACAGTAATCTAGAAAGTTGCGCACTTAGTGCCGCGGCCTGTGGGTTGGTGGTGAGTATTGGCGCTGCTGCTCTAAATGCCAGCGAAGCGGATGTTGCTTTGCTGACGGTTCATGCAAAGGTCCAGGTGCAGGGCGAGGGGCATCCGGGCTGCGCCTTTGACAGGGAATTTTTCAGCAGTGCATAAATACAGTGGAAGAGGAGGCACTGGTGTGACTCATGGAGCCGATTGAGGACCCAAGCGTGCCGGGACGACTTCTACCAGGGTGCTTGGATGCCATGCGGCGGATCATGCAGTGGTGGTGGGTGAGGTTGCTAGTGTTCATGCCCCTGCAGTCATTTGGGTATGGCACAGGTTGTAAACTAGCCACTCTTTGATCGCCTGCGCTTTCTCAAAAAAGCACCATACTATGGAACACCTACCCCTTGGCAAGGCAGATTTAAGCATTGGGATGCTCGTGCAATGGTTGGCAGGCCTGTTTGGTTTGGGCCGAGACATCTCCTTTGCAAGACCAGACTGTTGCGGTGCTGCGAGTCCCCTCCCTTCTGTATTGCTGTGCTCGCCTGGTTTTCACTCTTCCCATGTTGGGTCAGTGACCCTCATCATCCACCATCTCCCTCTTCCGACTCTTCTCTCACTCTGCTCATCCTCCTGACTTGACCCAACCGCAACCTGAGTGTTTGGGCAACTGTGTCTCATCATCATCCTCCCTCCTGAACGCCTAGGGCTAGGCCAAAGAGAAATGTACTTTTAATATACACACTGTATTGAGAAGCAGTTCGGTACTGGATACAAATGATTTGCACATTATACTAGGCCCAAGATTATGGAATTTGTAATATACACACTGTATTTAGATACAATTCAGTATTGGTAAAGCAAAATACTACAAATTTCTGACAGTAAATTAGCAGCAGGATACACGTAATTTGTAGTATACACCAGGGGTCCTCAAACTTTTTAAACAGGGCCAGTCTGACGTCCCTCAGACCGTTGAGGGTCGGACTATAGTTTACCTATAAGTAATTGTATATATTTACCAGTATTTTAATGGGAATCATTCCCCTCCTTCTCACTCTCATTTCAGACCCTCCCTTGTCACTCTCATTTCTCAGACCCTCCTTGTCACTCCTCATTTCTCAGACCTCCTTTGTCACTCCTTATTTCTCAGACCCTCCCTCCTTGTCACTCCTATTCCCCTCCCTTGTCACTTACTTTCAGCCTCCCTGCCTGCCACCTCATTTTCTCAGCCTCCCTGCCTTGTCACTCTCATTTCTCAGACCTCCCTTGTCACTTCATTTCTCAGCCCTCCTTGTCACTCACTTTCAGACCCCTCCTTTGTCACCTCATATTTCTCAGCCCCTCCTTGTCACACTCATTTCTCAGGCCCCCTCCCTCCCTTTGTCACTGTCATTTTCTCAGACCCTCCTTTGTCACTCATATTTCAGCCTCTCTCTTGTCACTCCTATTTCAGACCCCTCCTTTGTCACTCTCATTTTCAGACCCTCCTCCTTGTCACTTATTCTCTCCTCTTGTCACTCTCATTTCAGGCCCTCCCTCCTTTTGTCACTACTGGCCATCTCTTCAGACCCCTCTTGTCACTATATTTCTCAGCCCTCTCTTGTCACTTCATTTCTCAGACCCTCCTTTGTCACTCATCTATCTCAGACCTCTCCTCCCTTGTCACTCTCATTCCGCCCCTCCTTTGTCACTCTCATTTTCAGCCTCCCTGCCCTTGGTCACTCTCATTTCTCAGACCTCCCTCCCCTTGTCACTCATTCGCCCTCCCTTGTCACTCTCATTTCAGCACCCTCCTGCCTTGTCACTTTCCATCTTCAGCCCCTCCCTTCCCTGTCGCTCTCATTTCTCAGCACCCTCTCCTTGTCACTTCATTTCTCAGACCCCTCCTTTGTCACTCATATTTCTCAGCCCTCCCTGTCACTCTCATTTCCAGGACCTCCTTGTCACTCATATTCTCAGCCCTCCCCTTGTCACTCCATTTCTCAGGCTCCTTCCTCCCTTGTCAGTGTCATCTCAGACCCTCCCTTGTCACTGTCATTTCTCAGCCCTCCCTTTGTCACTTTCTATTTTTCAGGCCCGCTTCCCTCCCTTGTCACTCTTTCTCAGCTCCCTCCGTTGTCACTCCCCTCTTCTTGTCTCTCTTTACTTAGCACTTGTCACACAGCTCATAAATTACTTACCCTCCCCTAGTGTAGCGTGGCCGAGCTCTGTGAGGTCCGCGGTACAGGAGCATTTGTTTCCTGTACCCGGCCGACTGATAGAAAGCGCACAGCAAGTGAGCACTTCCTGTCAGTCCGGCCGGGTACAGGATACAGGAAACAAAGTTCCTGTACCGCTGACCAGACAGAGCTCGCCGCACAACACTATCAGGTCCTCTCTTCGTCCGCCGCAGCCCCCTCGCATCTCTGCTGGGAGGGGTTGGCAGCACCCTGCTCAGCCGTGAGAAACACCCGCGCGGCCGGATCAGTTTCCTCGGCGGAGCCGCATGTGGCCCGCGGGCCGTAGTTTGAGGACCCTGATATACACACTGTATTTAGATACAGTTCAGTATTGATAAATAAAATAACAGATTTTGGCCACCACCCTAGGCCCAAGAGAATATAATTTTTAATATACACACTGTATTCGGATTTAGTTCTAGATTGATACAAATTCATCCCAAATAAATGTATTCTCTGCTGGAATACTGTATATACGGTTGCGGCCTCAAACGTACACACAGATGTGCCCAAAACTAGTTAACTATGGCCAAAATATAAATCACTCTCTGCTGGAGTAACTAATATAACGGTTGTGGATTGAATGCACACAGATGTGGCAAAAGTTAGGTTAATCTCCCAAGAAAAAATAATTTCTCTGATGGTGCAGTGTATATCTCAGTAGCAGGCACACTGTAGTGAATAAGCCCCTTTTTTAATGTCTGCCCAACACACTGCTTTATGATGGTGCAGTGTACATCTCAGTAGAAGGCACACTGTAGTGTAAAAACCCTTTTTATAATGTCTGCCCAACACACTGCTTTATGACGGTGCAGTGTATATCTCATTAGAAGGCACACTGTAGTGAATAAGCCACTTTTTATAATGTCTGCCCAACACACTGCTTTATGATGGCGTATTGTAGATGTCAATAATCTGAAATCTTTCTGTCTTTTAGAAGTTTGGGTAGTTAAAAAAGCGATTTTCTATCCCTGCACTATCTGTCCCTTCCTGGTGACGCCTGTCCCTGATAGTGCTGAAGCAAACCCCTTCTTAAAAAAATGGTACTGCACTGCTGTCTAACACACACTGTAGTCCTTAAAGGACTGTTAGGTCTTTCAATAAGGTTTTTGGAGTAAAACGCTATATGTCCCTGCCTACTGTCTGCTCTCCCTGACGCTGAGATGAGCGAGTGTCAGACCTCAGCTCCTATATGAACTTGTATCACGTGGCCAGCCAATCAGTGTAAGGCTTACAGCTAACATGGCTAGGGCCTTTCACTGAAGGGAATTACTTACCTGGATATTGATTGGCTGCTAAGAAGGCGCCTAGATGTGCGGGAGGAGACTCAAGCTAATGTGACGTACACACGTGGTGCTCGGCCGAGGTAAGCCGAGCACCAAGCATACGATGCTCGAGCTGAACCAATACTCGGCAGGGCATGCTCGCTCATCACTACTTTGGATGAGGTCCTAGGAGATCTCATAGTGTCATAGTTACTAAACATTTCAGGGCAATTGGGGCAGTTTTGATTTGGATGGAATTTATTTGGACAAAATTAAATCTGATGTTGAATTCTAGGATATTCACTTATCTCTATATGTTTCCCCAGTCCAAGAACTCTGTTCCTGGTCAACAACATAGTGCAGTGTTTTACAATGCATGGGAACATAAGGATCTTGTCTCCGTTCCAAAAGCATGAATAATCCATTTCAATGGACAGTGTTACATTATTTCCATAGATATCATGAGGAAAGACATGCTGTCATGTTTTTACTTTATTGCCTATTGTATTAGACATTACAGGCAAAATATACTGTCACATTACATATGCTATCCTGATTTCATCTGAAATGTAGTGTTCTGTTATTGACCTTTCATTACATTGAGATTTCCAGAAGCTGTCACTTTCTCCTGGCCTCAGTGTCAATTTCATTATGTTAGTATCAAATTAACCTTATTATGGCTTAAAAAGCTTTCCAAGGCACCTCATTAAACTTCATCAATCCCAAACAAAGAGTTAATTAATGAATATTCAAATTGCTTTAGGTTAATTGAAGCAGAATATAATACATATATCACTGTACGCTCACATATCTATGTAGCACAAAAGCAATTTTCTTACATGCATTACTAAAATAAGTCAGACATTATTTTATCCATTTCACTTAAAAGAGTTGTCCCACCATAAAAATGTATCCCCTATTCCACCATCACAAGAATAAGGTGCTGGATTCTCTGGAGTAAATGGAGCAGCGGTCATGTAGCGAACTCCGGAAGAGCCTGTGCAGAAGATATGTATTTTGTGTCACAGTTAGGGATGAGCGGACGCTGGTTCGGCCAACTTTGGGTCAAAGTTTGGATTAGGGACCCGAACTTGACCGGGACTCGATCCCCAAACCCCATTGAAGTCAATAGTGACCCAAACTTTGGTGCGCTAAAATGGCTGTAAAATAGTCTTAGTAAGGGCTGCAAAAGGAAGCTAAATGGGGGTAAGAGCAGGACAATTGTTCTTTAAACAAATGTGGATAGGAAAATTACTAAAAATAACAGGAGGTTGACGTCAAAGTGGAGTAGAAAGTTAAGGTTGCGGTGTAGGTGGAAACAGCGGTGGAGGAGTGTGCTCAGTTCCTGGGTGCAGTGGGCAGTAGCAGGCATACTGGCTAGGGGATGGCCACTCTGCTTTTGCACCCTGCTCCCTCTTTGCTGCGCTGCTAGCGCTGTGTGACCACCACCAATCCCTTCGAACTGCACACGTCGCTCACTTGACCTTGATTCCATGTGGGGTCCAGGACCTAATCATCCTCCACATCATCTTCCACCCACTCTTCACCTCTGCCCTCCTTGCCGGTCTGCACACGGCAAAAGCTGCAACAGTTGGCACCTGTGTTTCGTCATCATCATCAGAGATGTGCTGCGGTGGTCCTCCCATGTCCACATCCTGAAACATAAGTGGTTGGGCATCAGTGCACTCTCTTCCACTTCTGGGGCTAGGTGGATGGCCTAGGAAACCCCGCCAGCAGAGTAATCAAAAAGCATAAGAGACTGCTGCATGACTTGGGGCACAGAATGCTTGACTGATTTGCAAGAGGGTGAGGTGAAAGAGATGCCCATGGGCTGCAGGTGCCAACTCTATGCTTTCAGCAGGGGACCAGGTGGGAGACAATGTAATAGGAACTGAAAGCACTGTCAGCTATTCAATCTACTACAGCCTCTACTTACTCTAGCCTCACCATTCGTACACCATTGTCACGGATGAGGTATAGGAGGAAACACAACACTGAAAAGCAGGAGGGAAAAGGAAAGCCACTAGGCCTCAACGCTAGGGAAAGGAAAAGGTCACCACCTAGAGAACCCTATTCCTGCCCTGACTCCTAACCGTATGGACACCCCTTGAAGGTAGGAATGCCCATACCCTGTAACCCTGGGACCCTAGGGACCTCTAAAGAGCCCTATAGATATTGGCAGGGCTGAGACCACCCGTTCCTTCCCAGATGCAGAAACAAAGCGTCTCCCTGAGGCCTATTAACAAACAACAAGGAAGAGAAAACAAAACACAAACAAACATGACACTTAACTTCTGTAGAGATGGACGAGCAAGAACACCAGAGAGGACAACACACCAGCTCTTCCAAAACCAAATGAAGCTATATCTTACCATCAGAAGAATAGGGTAAGATTAAATAAGGTAGAAGTTATGACTACTAAGCTACACCTGAAACAAGGGATGTGGTCATTAACAACAACACTGAATCAAAAGTAATCAAAGAGGCTGTTAGATTCCTCCACACTCTGCCAGTCTCCTTGATCTCCTGACATCTGACTAGTGATGAGCGGCAGGGCAATATTCTGAGTCGTGATATTTCGCAAATATTTGGCCGAATATTCGCCATATATTCGAAAATTCGCAAATCGGAATCTTCAGACAATATTTTCTTGTTTGCGAAGACTCGCATAAAAATTCGCATAAATTAGCATAAAAATTCGCATGAACTGGCATTTAAAGATACCTTTTAAAAACCAGCTTATCGAATTTTATCTAACTATGCAATTTATGCTAATTTATAAAAAATACGAATATTTTTGTGATATTCTAAATATTTGCGAATTCTCGAAGTGCTGATATTCGCGATTAAAATTCACTGAAGATTCGTGATCAACACTACATCTGACACGGGAGGGACCATGGCGCTGAGCGTCCTGTAAGCCTACGTGCACCTTAGGAAGGTGTTTCATTTGTTGTATATCACAGCAAAAATGGGTATATGTCACCCACTGATCTAACAGATGGATTAACTATATTAATTTCCTGTCACAGATACAGTGCAGGTGTATTTCACACCAAAATGGGTATATGTCACCCACTGAACTAACAGACAGATTAACTATATTAATCTCCCTCTCACCTATAAAGTGCATGTGTATCTCACATCAAAAATGGGTATATGTCACCCACTGAACTAACAGACATATTAACTATATTAATTTCCCTGTCATGTATGCAGTACAGGTCTACCTCACACCAAAAATGGGTATATGTCACCCATGGATTAATTATATTAATTTCCCTGCCACGGATTCAGTGCAGATGTACCTCACACCAAAATTTGTATATGTCACCCACCGAACTAACAGACGGATTAACTATATAAATTTCCTGTCACATATGCAGTTCAGGTGTACCTCACACCCAAAATGGGTATATGTCAGCCACTGAACTAACAGACAGATTAACTATTATATTTTTGTGTCAGGGGTGCAAAGATGGTGTATTGCACCCACACACAAAATTCCTAACACTCTCTCGTATCAGCCTGCTTCCTGTCTCTGCACTACTCAGAGCTGATGGGCGGTGCTACCAAGTGGTCCAGCTTGGTATAGAGGCTGGGTCACATGATGCACCGGCCAATCACAGCCATGCATAGCTGTGATGGCTTCTAAGTGCCTACAGCTCAAAAAGCTTGTTGATTGGCTGCTCTGAAGCCTTTCAACAAGCTTTATTAAATGCCCGAACACGAACTCGAACCCGAATGTTTGAGGCAAAGTTCGGGTTTGGGTCTACCAAAAGTCGCAAAGTTTGAGTATCGGACCCGTGTTCGCTCAACACTAATCAGTGTTTTTCCTCAGGCTCTCATTCCCTGGAGTTTGATGCATTAAAAAGGTGCATATGAAGGAACCAGGAACTTAGTGCAAAAACAAATTGCAGCACATCTATCAGTAGTTCATACAAAGTGCAACTCTCTCATCCCAGATAATGGAGTGTGGTGGTTGGCAATGTGGCAGAAGATGATGCTAGCTGAAAAAGTTCCTCCTAGATTCCCTTTCCATAGCTTCAATCTGGTACCTGTGGCTTTAGGTGTCCCCTGTATGGTGCAGGCTTCTAGCTATGCCTGTCCTGAACTGCAATGATGGAGTCTTAACATGTTACCAACCACCTTGCAGCAGAGTCTTAGTAGCGATCACTCATCAAATATGCTGTAGGTTCAAATCTTTAGTAGCCTAGACCCTGCAGCCTCTCTGTAACAATGATATTATATAAGATAAGCTGCCACTGTAGTCCACGTGGCCTGGAGGAGCAGTTGTCCCTGGCTTCCAGAAAGTTATCAGCAATATCATTGAGGAGAAAGATGATGAGATTGTGGTTTGGATGGCTCACTCCTCTCTGTCAGTGGCAGAAAGATGACATAGAGGTGACTTCGAACCAGGGGTCCCAGCGTTCCTCCTGCTCCTCCTCCTGAAGACCCAGAGAAGGCTTTTAGTGGAGTCCTATCTGTCTACACTGACCCTTCTTTATTCCTAAGAAGTGGCAAGAATCCCCCAACATACTAGTGTTAAGCGCAAATATAAAATTGTAAATTTGTTTGCGAACTATCAGCACTTCACTAATTCGCCAATATAGCGTATATATTCGCTATTTCGAATATTCTTTATTTATTTTTTGAAGTTGTTAATCCATGTTGCTCTCTGGTTGTCTTCCACTTCCCAAAAGCTGTCCTTACCTGTCTGGAGGATTCCTGGCTCCTGCCCGCTTCCGGTCAATGCCCGTTGCCGCTTCTGCCGACTCCGTGTGCACGGGAACGCCTCCATGCTGAAAATGTACTGTCGGATGTGAGAATCACGATCTCACAGATTTGACCAAGTTGTAATCGCAATGTGCTTAATATAACCAGAATTACTCAGACATTGCGAATTCAACTTAGAGCTGGGTTCCTAATGGTTGTATTGCTAGAATTGACGAAGATAACGAATATCACAAATTCATAAATATAGCACTATATTCTCAATCTTCAGATTATATTCTAAGCTAGCCAACCATTAGGAACCCAGCTCTAAGTTGAATTCGCAATGCGAGTATACTCATCGCATTGCAATTCAACTTAGAGCTGAGTTCCTAATGGTTGTTGCTAGAATATAACGAAGATTGAGAATATAGTGCTATATTCGTGATATTCGTTATCTTCGTCAATTCTAGCAATACAACCATTAGGAACCCAGCTCTAAGTTGAATTCGCAATGCGAGTATATCAGATCGCATTGCGAATTCAACTTAGAGCTGAGTTCCTAATGGTTGTTGCTAGAATATAACGAAGATTGAGAATATAGTGCTATATTTGTGATATTCGTTATCTTCGTCAATTCTAGTAATACAACCATTAGGTACTCAGCTTTCTAAGTTTAATTCGCAATGCGAATATAAACTAACGTAATGTTCGTAATATATAGAATAATGACGAATATTCGACTTCGACGAATATATAGCGAATATTCAATCAAATATTCGCAAAATATCGTGAAATCGAATATGGCACCTCCCGTTCATCACTAAACCACGCCTTATGGCAGATAGTCAAGAGAGTCTCCTGTTGACAACTTGTGCGAGCAATGTTTCGGCTGCTTTGAGGAGGAGCGTTGGGAGGAGGCTGTGCACTCCATGCATAGCTGTGAGGCTGGTGGTGGTAATAGTGGCACCTATAGTCACGACATTTGCAGTGTGAGCAGTAACAGGGGCAGTCAGGGAAAGGGAGAGCAGGGGAGAGGGGCCCAGGAGCCAACCATAAGATCTCACAGTCTGATAAAACCGGCAAGGAGGGTAAGGACTCTGATGACGATTGTATTCTGGACAAGATCTTGGAGCTGGATCATAAACACAATCATAGGTACCAGGGGTCTATTGCAGCATGTGAGGTGTCATTAGTAATAATGCCCCTACAGCGCCCCCAACAGTCATAATGCTCCTTCAAGAGTACCTCATTAGTAGAAGAGCCTCCAAGAATAATAATGCCCCCACACAAAGCCCCCAGTAGAAATAAGACCCCTATTGTTCCCCAGTGGCATGTGGCAGTGTGGCACATTGATGGATGGAAATTCTCGGGGGCAATTGCCCCATTGCCCCCTGGATCCGCCATTGCATAGCAGCCTGACGCTCATCTGTACATCCCAATCTCTCTGCATTTACTCTTTACTGCAGCACCCTAAAAATGTACCAGTTTTAGCTGATTGCTAATATCGCCCCAGTTAATTTAAAAAAATAGCTTTACTAATTATTCCGTGTCATCTTATTCCTCCCACATTAAAGATTTTAACTCCTTGGCGTCCTACACAATATTATTTTATTTTTATGTTTTTCTTTGCTGCCTTTCAAAAGGCATAACTTTTTATTTTGTTGTTCACATAGCCAAGGGCTATGAGGACTTGTTTTTC
>JAKVIS010006164.1:0-10989 GCA_033119425.1 Bufotes viridis
GAGGTATCCCGGATATATGAAGGGAGCGCCTCCACAAACGGACAGATGATGTTGTCCACATATATACCCACGTTCTGGGTTATACTCCCTACTCTAGACACTATTGGTCGACCCCTGAGTGGCTTGGTGCCATCTTGGGTAGGGAGTAAAACGTGGCCGTCACTGGATGTTGAGGTAGGAGGAAATCAAATTCAGCCTCATTAATCAATTTTAGAAATCTCCTTTAACTCAGGAAAGTATAGGGGACCTGGGTCACTAGATAGACGCTCATAGGTGTCCTTATCCTCAAGGATGTCGAGGCACATCTTTTTATATGTCCCTTATATGTCCCTTGGTCTAACAGGACCAAATTGCCCCGCTTATCGGAGGGCTTGATTATCAGCCCCGGTCACTTTCTAGTTTCTTGAGGACCAGATACTTGGCTTTTGTAAGATTAAAACCTCTCTTAGGTTTACTTACCTCCAACTTCCTCAACACCAGTTTTTGGAAGATAGTAACACTAGAATCTGGTATGGGGGGTGGCATTTGTGTACTGTTTAATTTGAGCTCAGTGAAAGGACCTTCGGCCCTGTCTCGTTCACCCTCCACCCTCAGATTAGCCAGTGCTCTAGTCGCCTCCAATTCCTGCATGTTCATATTCAATTCAGCACATTTTTTTCTATCTTGTGAGAGGAAATGTTTATGCCAAAGGATTCAAAGGAATCAAACTGTACCGTGGGCACAAAAGAAAGGCCTTTATTTAAGAGGGACCTATCTTCTGGGGTCAGGGTATAAGAGGACAGATTGATAATTTGGAGTTTATTTATACTCCCACTCCCCTAGGTTTTGTTTCTCAATTGGTATGGTACTACCATAGAAGCTTGGGCTAAAAGAGGAGTGTGAACCAGAGGACGAGGCACCAGTAGACGGAGCACTCAAATTGTGGTCTGTAATGTCGCATGTTGGTGCACTCCCTATGTTGTAACTCCTCTATCCTCTATTTCAACCTCTTAATGCTCTACCTCTCCCTCTTTGACCTCCTCCCCCTCCCCTGGTCATTCGCCCCTGTTCTGTCTCTGACCCATCTGCTTCAGAGGAGGAGATTTCACTTTGTGCCTTTTTCGGTGTAGATTTTGTAAGGAAGAGGTAAGCTCTATTTTCCTTGAATTCTAGGGAATCCCTCACGTATTGCTGATGTTTCCTTCCACAGATCGTGTGTTGGAATCTGTCTATTGTGTTTTGAAGAAATTCCTACAAGTTAATTGGACATATTCAAAGAGAGACCTCCTTTTAACAATTTCTATAGCCCCAATATATGTACTCCGGCCTCTCACGGATATATTCGGACCCCTGACCCAATATTGAGGTCTCTCTTTGAATATGTCCAATTAACATGTAGGAGATTCTATACGTGGAAATAACTGGCCATGATTATTAACTAACATGGATTTGTGCTCCTATTATATCATGAAGGGGCTGGCATCGGATTGTCGCAAGGTATTGTTACATAGCGTAGCAGTATTTATAGAACAGGATGTAGAGGCAATATAGGTACCACTGTACTTTAGACCATATTCTTATCCTCCACATGTTATTATATGACGTGGGACATATGAGGAGGGATAGAGTAATAAACAGTTAACACAGTGATGCTATGGACCTCTACCTATGTTTATTTATGTCCCTATGAGTTTGCTGCCTTTTTGTACAGTATGACTAAAATGGTACTCTTATTGGCTAATACTTAATGAACCATAAATAGCCAACTTTAACCATTTAGTGACTCTCACAATTAATGCTCATCTGAAACTGTCTGTGACAGCTTTGCCTGTAAACTATATGTCACAGTACAATATATCTCCATGTTAGACTGACACCACCAGATTTATAACTATAAGTGGATGATGCAAGCCAGTTTTTAACCTAATAACATTAATTGCAATAGACTTATAATTAACATTACGATTATAACGTAATCACATAAATTGCAAGTGTTTCATTATACTGTGTGATTATGATAAGATTGTGATTATAACGTAACAACATAAATCGCAAGATCGCAATTAACCGCAAGTGTCCAGAGCATGATCGCGGTCTCAGGCTTCTCAGGGAGCGCTGCCGGGGACGCGGTGAGAAGTCCGCATGACAACAGATACGCCCACGAGCCCGTCACTTCCGGCAGGAGCGGAGGCAAGCGTGGCACGCTGCTAGGTCAGTGAGTAGCCTGCGGCGTGCCCCCGCCCAATAGGGTGTTATTGGCTGGGATGAATGACAGGGGCAAGTCAACTCAATTGGGCCCGCCTTCCCTCCCTAACTGGATTCATCATGATTGGTCAAGACAGTATATGGGCAGAGTTAGAGGGGTATATAGAGCCGGCACTCTCTTCCTTAGTTTGCCACTGCCTCACACTCTGCAAGGGGAAGCGCTGCCACTGCACCAGGCGCTCCCCTGACTATTTAATATCCCTGAAGAGCCACATATTGTGGCGAAACGCGTCGGATATCTTCTAAATAACTTAGCAGGGTACCAGATAGGTTATTAGCCTGTCATAAGGATACTAGACAGATCCGAGGTTCCAGAGGCTGGGGGTCCCCCTTTTCGGGGCGGGTGCTCCGACTACAGCCATTGAGGGCTTTCCCTTGACTATTTAGGGACTTTAAAGGGACAGTTGATAGTCAGCACCCGCCTAGGATTGCTTTAGGGAACCCCAATAGTCCGAGCCATATCAGCCTATCTTTTCCCTAGGAGATACAGGGATCTGATAACCAGTATAAGAGTAACCACTCTAACTTTTTTAATGTACTAAGAATAAAAGTTATATTTTAATTTTAAGGCACACTCTTATTGTCAGTATATAGTATAGACCACTGAGTGTACACGGACAGACCACACTTTGACTTAGGGGTCTTTCCAAAAACGTGTGAGGTTTGTATTTCTATTTTTGCATCTGAATTTCACCGCAGAAAATAATATATCCTATGACGGACACTATGAAACTTGTCCAGTCACAGCTGGAACACCAGATCTATGGTTTCTCTATTTTGGCAATTGACGTTCACCCCAGAACAAAATATATCCTTTGCCGGACACTATTAAACTTGGCCAGCCACTGCTGGGACACCAGATTTACGGTATTTCTATTTTTGTGACTGAATTTCACCGCAGAAAATAATATATCCTATGACGGACACTATGAAACTTGTCCAGTCACAGCTGGTACACCAGATTTACGGTATTGCTATTTTGGCAATTGAATTTCACCTCAGAACAAAATATATCCTTTGCCGGACACTATTAAACTTGGCCACCCACTGCTGGGACACCGAATTTACAGTATTTCTATTTTTGCAACTGAATTTCACCCCAGAAAAATATATATCCTTTGCCGGACAATATTAAACTTGGCCAGCCACAGCTGAAACCGCTGATTTATGGTATTGCTATTTTGGCAATTGAATTTCACCCCAGAAAAAAATATATCCTTTGCCGGACACTAATAAACTTGTCCAGTCACAGCTGGAACACCAGATTTATGGTATTTCTATTTTTGCAACTGAATTTCACTGCAGAAAATAAAATATCCTATGACGGACACTATGAAACTTGTCCAGTCACAGCTGGAACACCAGATTTACGGTATTGCTATTTTGGCAATTGAATTTCACCCCAGAACAAAATATATCCTTTGCCGGACACTATTAAACTTGGCCAGCCACTGCTGGGATACCAGATTTAGGGGATTGCTATTTTGGCAATTGAATTTCACCCCAGAAAATTATCTATCCTTTGCCGGACACTATTAAACTTGGCCAGCCACTGCTGGGACACCAGATTTAGGGGATTGCTATTTTGGCAATTGGATTTCACCACAGAAAAAATCTATCCTTTGCCAGACAGCAGACAGTGTTACACTTGGCTAGCCACAGCTGGAACACCAGATTTAGGGGATTGCTATTTTGGCAATTGAATTTAACCCCTCAATAAAATGTAGACATTTCTATCCTGAGTTTCTAGGTATGACAATAAGCACAGCCAAGTCCCTGATGTAGGATATAGCAAATAAAACCCTAGTATTGATGGATTGATGGACTTGGTGGCAGCTTGTGCTGTTGCACCACAAGACACAAAATGGCCGCCGATCTTCCCAGAAAAAAGTGACAGAAAAACGCTCTGTGGAGCCTAAAAACCAGTGAGCAATTAACTAGCAGAAGTTGAATGTTTCACAGCTGTAAATCTATCACTTCATTAGGTGTTTTTGCTGAGTTTTCCCTGCCTAATCTCGCCCTCACAGCAGCTGCGTCCTATCCCTACACTAATCAGAGCAGAGTGACGTGTGGCGCTACGTGACTCCAGCTTAAATAGATGCTGGGTCACATGCTGCACTTGGCCAAACACAGCCATGCCATTGGCAGGCATGGCTGTGATGGCTTCTTAGGGCAAGAAGTAAAACGCTAGCTGATTGGCTGCTGTGCAACCATTCAGAAAGCAGGAAGAAATCGCCGAGCAACGGTCCCGAACCCGAACTTTTTTGAAAATGTCCGGGTTCGGGTCCGTGTCACGGACACCCCAAAATTCGGTACGGACCCGAACGATTCTCGAACTGTTCGCTCAACACTAATCACGAGTTCCCTGTCATTATGGAAAAATCTTTGAATCAACGTTGAAAAATGCATGACATCAGAGGTGTGTGAGGACGCCATCACGCTAGGATGGGTACATCATCCAGGGCAGATTGTATATGTGGGTCACATACGGTACAGAATATAACCAGGAAACAGATTAAGGAATGGGGACAATTCCATCTGACCCCAACCCCAAAATTCAGTACGAACCCAAACTACACAGTTCGGGTTCGTTCATCCCTACTTATTAGCCGTTGTGTGTTAAAGGGCGAAAATTAGAGGTGTTTATTCACAAAAACAATCCAAACGTCCAGGTAACTTGCTGGAGAAAAATAACAGGTACACAAAACCCATAGGTCCTGATCCTGCCTACACCTGTGTACAAGGCTTGGTCAGTCATCAGTCAATTAGACAAATGCTGGCCCCCTAATCTACTTTGCACTTGCGGCCAGGTGCTATTCCCTTTGCTGGTCGGCAAAGTGCATAAGAAGCACATATGCGCGACCGCGTATCCCCTTGTGAACCCGCTTTGAAATGTACACGCGGACGCACAACAGGCTCTGCGGGAGTATGCGAGCGCGTCGACATAGACACCAGAATATAATCCTTAATAGGCACCGGAGACAAGCTCGACCGCGGCATAGTGCCACTAGCCCCACCCAGCTGTCCCCGAGACCCATGCGGTCTTCCCCTCCAGGGCACATGCAAACGCCTCCCCGCGTTGGTTCGCAAAGGGTTTGGAGCTGGTGTATCAGTGGAGACACGCATAACCTGTCCCACAGCTCCACAAGGACCCTTTTTGGTCACGACGGAGTGCGAGACAGGTGAGGATCTTACAGTATTATTGGCAAAAGTAAAATATATTTGCCGCTCAGCGGTGCAGTTACATGTTCTAAAGCCTTTTGTGGCGTGTATTAGTGGAAAAAGAAAAAATATATTTGCCGCTCATCGGTGCAGTTATCTGTTTTAAAGCCCTTTTTTGCGTGTATTAGTTGAAAAAGGAAAAATATCTTTGCAGCTCCGCAGTGCAGTGATGTATTCGGAAGCTCTGTATTCCGTGTATTAGTGGCAAAATAAAAATATATTCGCCGTCCAGCGTTGCACTCATCTGTTAAAAAGCCTGTTGTGTAAAAGTAGAAATAAATTAGGGCCTAATTGCCGTTCTGTGGTGCAGTGATATATTCTGAAACCCAGTTTATCGTGTATTAGTGGCAAAATAAATATATATATTCCGTCCAGCATTGCATATATCTGTTAATAAGCTTGTTGTGTAAAAGTAAAAAAAAAGTTGGGCCTAATTGCCTTTCTGTGGGGCAGTGATATAGTCTAAAACCCAGTCTGCCGTGTATTAGTGGCGAACAAAAAAATATTTGATCTAACATTTGATTATTTGATCTAACAGTATGTCAGACAGAGAAGTGTCAGGCCCTGCACAGGTGAGTGGCAGAGGCGTAAATGTTTGTGCCGCAGGCAGAGGTCGCAGCAGATAAATGGGCCGTGACAGCAGGGGTCACTTCGAGAGGCCTGAGCTCCCAGTATCAGCTAGCGGTCGTGTCGTGACCAGCAACCCAGCGGTTCTTGAATGGTTGACTCGATCTTCGACTTCGTTGCAAGTGACATCAGACACCCCCAGCCAAGAGTCAGTGGGTTCGTCATACACAGCCCTTAGTTGGGATGGCCCGGGAGAAGGTCCTGTGCGGGCCTCACCTGTCCTCAACCTGCCTCTGTCCTTTCCTCCACTAGGCAGGCAAGTAGTGATGAGGAGAGTGGCCTGGAAGCTGGTGTTGTGAGCGGTCAGGCTCCTTACCCAAACGGTCTGAGGAGGAAATCAGTGACGTGCAGACAGTACACGATGATGATGATGTAGATGTTCGCACTTAGGAGCCGGGTGACGAAGGGGCTTCATTTTTTTCTTTTTTCTTTATATAATAATGTAATATTATAAAATCCGGTGTCTCCAAGATAAATCTGCAGCATGGGGGCCCCGTGTGGCTTCCACACACTTTGAAAATAATACTTCAGAGGGGGGAATAGATGTCGGATGACAGGGACATGACCTTCCCAGGAGCTGCTGTCCGGAGCAGCAGTTCATTTCTGAGACGTCCGTATAGTGCGGGTAAATCCAAAGACCCTCTCCATCTCCGTGCACCACAGGGTGTTCTACTTCTCATCCATGATGACTGGGAACTCGTGGTGTTTTCCCTGACAAAGATACCAGGGGCTGGTAGTTATGGTTTGAATCTTGATGAACTTCGCAACTCTTCCGGGGTCCAAGCAATCTTCAAGCTTTGTCTTCTAGAGGCCTGTTCATGCCAGGCAGGTTCCCCCAGAAGTATCTGGCTCGATGTGCAGCAGATACCGCACTTGCATCAATCCTTACAGGATTTGTGTCCCGGTGGAGAGAAATCGTTTTTTGGAATGCTTTCTCCATAGCAACCATGTCGTCGAATAACCAGGAGACTAGCCGATTCTCTCCTGTCTTAGGCAACACTTTATTGAGTAATTGTATAAAGTAAAAAAACTGTTGTTCACTGCCCCCATAAAGGCCTTTCCGATGCAGGTTAACCACAGATAAGTCATTATAAAGACTGCCGCCAATTATCAGATGGAATTGTCCCCATTCCTTAATCTGTTTCCTGGTTATATTCTGTACCGTATGTGACCCACATATACAATCTGCCCTGGATGACGTACCCGTCCTAGCGTGATGGCGTCCTCACACACCTCTGATGTCATGCATTTTTCAACGTTGATTCAAAGATTTTTCCATAATGACAGGGAACTCGTGATTAGTGTTGAGCGAACAGTTCGAGAATCGTTCGGGTCAGTGCCGAATTTTGGGGTGTCCGTGACACGGACCCGAACCGGACCCGAACCCGGACATTTTCAAAAAAGTTCGGGTTCGGGTCCGGTGTTCGTCGATTACTTCCCGCTTTCTGAAGGGCTGCACAGCAGCCAATCAGCTAGCGTTTTACTTCTTGCCCTAAGAGCCCATCACAGCCATGCCTACTAATGGCATGGCTGTGACTGGCCAAGTGCAGCATGTGACCCAGCCTCTATTTAAGCTGGAGTCACGTAGCGCCGCACGTCACACTGCTCTGATTAGTGTAGGGAGAGGACGCAGCTTCTGTGAGGGCGAGATAGGCAGGGATAAAGAAGTGAATCATCTACCTTTCTACACCTGTGCATCAGAACAACTCAGCTGAGCTGTTCACTGAAAGTCACTATTTTGTTGAGACTGGCCAGAGCGATTTTTACTGGCACATGTAACTGGGCTGACCGGCGGTGGCCATTTTGGGACTTGTGGTGCGCTAGCACAAGCTGCCACAGAGTCTAAACCAAAGCTCCAAAGAAGTGAAAAATCTACACCTGTGAATCAGAACAACAGCGATTCAGCTGCTCAGTCAAAGTCAATTCTTTTTCTGGCTGGGCAGACCGTTTTCTGGCACATGTTACTGGGCTAATAGGCGGCGGCCATTTTGGGACTTGTGGTGCTACAGCAAAAGCTGAGACAACGTCCATTAATCTCATGTAATAGTCGATTTTTTCATAGATATACTACATCAGGGGTTTGGCTGTGCTTGTGTCACCCCTACTAACTGCAAAGATATTTAATATATCAGTGGTGAAACTGAAAGTAACCCACTTGGATAGCAAATCCCATGAATGTGCTGTTCCAGCTAGGCTAGCCAGTGCCACTACAGCCAAGTCCAATACTGTCAGCCAGAAATATTTTTTGAGCCAGAAATATAAATTTAAAAAAGCTTTCACCGTAATAATAAAATTATTCTGGTGTTAGACCAGAAGAAGCACTCCTGCTGTAATTAATACTGTAAAAAGGCTTAGGCAATATTTCTCCCAGTGTGGGAAATTTATCTAGCAAAACTAGCATTTTAAAAATTCCGGTGTTCTGAAATACCAGCAGTCCTCTTGTAATTAATACCGCAAAAAGGCATTATATCGTCCAGTGTTGTAATTTTGGTAAAAAAAGGCCAATTTAATCAATCTGGTGTTAGTTAAACCAGAAACAGTAGGCCTCACGTTTTTACTCCTGCAAAAAGGAATTAATACCGGAAAAAGGCATTACATTGTCCAGTGTTGTAATTTTGGTTAAAAAAAGGCCAATTTAATCAATCTGGTGTTAGTTAGACCAGAAACAGTAGGCCGCACGTTTTTACTCCCGTAAAAAGGAATTATATCTCCCCGTGTGGGAATCTATGTACCAAAACTAGCATATTAAAAATTCTGGTGTCCAATTTGCAGCAGTTTTCTTGTAATTAATACCGGAAAAAGTAATTATATCTTCCAGTGTGGGAATTTTGGGGCTAAAAAATAATGAAGGGTAGCCGGTTATGGTCACATTCCGAGGTGAACCTCAAACCAAGGTCATTGTTGTTAATGACCTCAACAAATTTGGAGAAGGCGGCTTCTGCCCCCCTCCACAAGACAAAAATGTAATCAATGAATCTTAGCCATAGAACCACCTTGTCCTGCCAGCAGTCTAACTACTCTGATCCAATATATTTGGCCTCCCACCAGCCCAGGAGTAAATTTGCATAGGCCGGTGCACAAGAACTGCCCGTAGCAGTACCCCTGAGCTGGTGGTAGAGGCGACCGCCGAAGACAAAGTGGTTCTTAGTCAGGCTAAAATTCAGTAATTCCATAACAAAACGGTTATGAGGTTCCAGCCTTTTGTACCTCATAGACAGATACATCTCTACTGCCTGTAGCCCCAAATGATGTCCAATGGAGCTATAGAGTGCCTCCACATCTATGGAGGCAAAGATGGTCATATCATCAAGGCATACCCCATTAAAACGTAATAATAAATCTGAGGTATCCCGGATATATGAAGGGAGCGCCTCCACAAACGGACAGATGATGTTGTCCACATATATACCCACGTTCTGGGTTATACTCCCTACTCTAGACACTATTGGTCGACCCCTGAGTGGCTTGGTGCCATCTTGGGTAGGGAGTAAAACGTGGCCGTCACTGGATGTTGAGGTAGGAGGAAATCAAATTCAGCCTCATTAATCAATTTTAGAAATCTCCTTTAACTCAGGAAAGTATAGGGGACCTGGGTCACTAGATAGACGCTCATAGGTGTCCTTATCCTCAAGGATGTCGAGGCACATCTTTTTATATGTCCCTTATATGTCCCTTGGTCTAACAGGACCAAATTGCCCCGCTTATCGGAGGGCTTGATTATCAGCCCCCGGTCACTTTCTAGTTTCTTGAGGACCAGATACTTGGCTTTTGTAAGATTAAAACCTCTCTTAGGTTTACTTACCTCCAACTTCCTCAACACCAGTTTTTGGAAGATAGTAACACTAGAATCTGGTATGGGGGGTGGCATTTGTGTACTGTTTAATTTGAGCTCAGTGAAAGGACCTTCGGCCCTGTCTCGTTCACCCTCCACCCTCAGATTAGCCAGTGCTCTAGTCGCCTCCAATTCCTGCATGTTCATATTCAATTCAGCACATTTTTTTCTATCTTGTGAGAGGAAATGTTTATGCCAAAGGATTCAAAGGAATCAAACTGTACCGTGGGCACAAAAGAAAGGCCTTTATTTAAGAGGGACCTATCTTCTGGGGTCAGGGTATAAGAGGACAGATTGATAATTTGGAGTTTATTTATACTCCCACTCCCCCCTAGGTTTTGTTTCTCAATTGGTATGGTACTACCATAGAAGCTTGGGCTAAAAAAGAGGAGTGTGAACCAGAGGACGAGGCACCAGTAGACGGAGCACTCAAATTGTGGTCTGTAATGTCGCATGTTGGTGCACTCCCTATGTTGTAACTCCTCTATCCTCTATTTCAACCTCTTAATGCTCTACCTCTCCCTCTTTGACCTCCTCCCCCTCCCCTGGTCATTCGCCCCTGTTCTGTCTCTGACCCATCTGCTTCAGAGGAGGAGATTTCACTTTGTGCCTTTTTCGGTGTAGATTTTGTAAGGAAGAGGTAAGCTCTATTTTCCTTGAATTCTAGGGAATCCCTCACGTATTGCTGATGTTTCCTTCCACAGATCATGTGTTGGAATCTGTCTATTGTGTTTTGAAGAAATTCCTACAAGTTAATTGGACATATTCAAAGAGAGACCTCCTTTTAACAATTTCTATAGCCCCAATATATGTACTCCGGCCTCTCACCGATATATTCGGACCCCTGACCCAATATTGAGGTCTCTCTTTGAATATGTCCAATTAACATGTAGGAGATTCTATACGTGGAAATAACTGGCCATGATTATTAACTAACATGGATTTGTGCTCCTATTATATCATGAAGGGGCTGGAATTGGATTGTCGCAAGGTATTGTTACATAGTGTAGCAGTATTTATAGAACAGGATGTAGAGGCAATATAGGTACCACTGTACTTTAGAC
>JAKVIS010006165.1:0-10802 GCA_033119425.1 Bufotes viridis
TGTGGGATCAGTCTGGAGCCCAGCCCTGGGGAGAAGTCTGGCTCAGGACCTGGGGACACAACTAGCAACATAGAGGACCATGAGGTGAGGAGGAAATCTACAAGTATTGCAATTGGTTTAAAAGAGTTCTTGCATTAATGACAGTGTATGTAAGAGTGCATGTGCGTGTAGAAGTATGCATGTAAGAGAGTGCTGGCATGTGTAGAAGTATGCATGTAAAAGAGTGCTGGCATGTGTAGAAGTGTGCATGTAAAACAGTGCTAGCATGTGTAGAAGTATGCATGTAAAAGAGTGCTAGCATGTGTAGAAGTGTGCGTGTAAAAGAGTGCTAGCATGTGTAGAAGTATGCATGTAAAAGAGTGCTAGCATGTGCAGAAGTGTGAGTATAAAAGAGTGCTAGCATGTGCAGAAGTATGTGTGTAAAGAGTGCTGGTATGTGTAGAAGTATGCGTGTAAAAGAGTGCTAGCATGTGTAGAAGTATGCATGTATAGAGTGGAGCGATCACCTGGAAGTTCGGGTTCGGGAAGTTCGGCCGAACTTCCCGAAAATGTTCAGGTTCGGGATCCGAACTTGACCCGAACTTATCCCGAACCCCATTGAAGTCAATGGGGACCCGAACTTTTAGGGACTAAAAAGGCTGTAAAATAGTCCAGGGCGGGCTAGAGGGCTGCCAAAGGCAGCAAAATGTAGGTAAAAAACAAATGTAGGTAAAAAACAAATGTGGATAGGGAAATTAATTAAAATGAAATAAAATAAATAAAATTTAACCAATATCAATTGAAGAGAGGTCCCACTGCAAGGAATCATGCGTCATATCACCCACCATGACTGGAGAAGGCCACTTTCAGTTATTTCGGACCCAGCACCCAGACAGAGGAAAGAGGTCCCACAGCAAGGAACAATGCGTCATATCACCCACCACTGGAGAAGGCCACTTTTAGTTATTTCGGACCCAGCACCCAGACAGAGGAGAGAGGTCCCACAGTAGGGAATCATGCGTCATATCACCCACCACTGGAGAAGGCCACTTTCTGTTATTTCGGACCCAGCACCCAGACAGAGGAGAGCGGTCCCACTGCAAGGAATCATGCGTCATTTCCCCACCACTGGAGAAGGCCACTTTCAGTTATTTCGGTCCAGCACCCAGACCGAGGATACAGGTCCCACAGCAAGGAATCATGCGTCATATCACCCACCACTGGAGAAGGCCACTTTCAGTTATTTCGGCACCAGCACCCAGACAGAGGAGAGAGGTCCCACAGCAAGGAATAATGCGTCATATCACCCACCACAGGAGAAGGCCACTTTCAGTTATTTCGGCCCCAGCACCCAGACAGAGGAGAGAGGTCCCACAGTAGGGAATCATGCGTCATATCACCCACCACTGGAGAAGGCCACTTTCTGTTATTTCGGACCCAGCACCCAGACAGAGGAGAGCGGTCCCACTGCAAGGAATCATGCGTCATATCACCCATCACTGGAAAAGGCCACTTTCAGTTATTTCGGCCCCAGCACCCAGACAGAGGAGAGAGGTCCCACAGCAAGGAATAATGCGTCATATCACCCACCACTGGAGAAGGCCACTTTCAGTTATTTCGGCCCCAGCACCCAGACAGAGGAGAGAGGTCCCACAGCAAGGAATCATGCGTCATATCACCCACCACTGGAGAAGGCCACTTTCAGTTATTTCGGCCCAGCACCCAGACAGAGGAGAGAGGTCCCACAGCAAGGAATCATGCGTCATATCACCCACCACCGGAGAAGGCCACTTTCAGTTATTTCGGCCCCAGAACCCAGACAGAGGAGAGAGGTCCCACAACAAGGAATCATGCGTCATATCACCCACCACCGGAGAAGGCCACTTTCAGTTATTTCGGACCCAGCACCCAGACAGAGGAGAGAGGTCCCACAGCAAGGAATCATGCGTCATATCACCCACCACTGGAGAAGGCCACTTTCAGTTATTTAGGCCAGGCACCCAGACCGAGGAGAGAGGTCCCACAGCAAGGAATCATGCGTCATATCACCCACCACTGGAGAAGGCCACTTTCAGTTATTTCGGCCCAGCACCCAGACAGAGGAGAGAGGTCCCACAGCAAGGAATCATGCGTCATATCACCCACCACTGGAGAAGGCCACTTTCAGTTATTTCGGACCCAGCTCCCAGACAGAGGAGAGAGGTCCCACAGCAAGGAATCATGCGTCATATCACCCACCACTGGAGAAGGCCACTTTCAGTTATTTAGGCCAGGCACCCAGACCGAGGAGAGAGGTCCCACAGCAAGGAATCATGCGTCATATCACCCACCACTGGAGAAGGCCACTTTCAGTTATTTAGGCCCAGCACCCAGACAGAGGAGAGAGGTCCCACAGCAAGGAATCATGCGTCATATCACTCACCACTGGAGAAGGCCACTTTCAGTTATTTAGGCCAGGCACCCAGACCGAGGAGAGAGGTCACACAGCAAGTAATCATGCGTCATATCACCCACCACCTGAGAAGGCCACTTTCAGTTATTATCTGTCTGGGACCCTCCACCCAGACAGAGGAGAGGTTCATTCAACTTTGGGTTGCACCGCAAGATCATGGTAAAGTTAAAAAAATGAGGATTCAATAAAGAAGTGCCTCGGAGTACAAGAATACATGGTTGAGGGGAGGCAGTTAAAAATGTATATTCTGCACAAGGGAGGCACAGGTCCTGTGGGATCTATGCCCGATTCATTTTTTTGAACGTCAGCTTGTCCACGTTGGCTGTGGACAGGCGGCTGCGTTTGTCAGTAATGACGCCCCTGCCGTGCTGAATACACGTTCAGACAAAACTCTGGCCGCCGGGCAGGCCAGCACCTCCAAGGCATAAATTGCTAACTCTAGCCACGTGGACAATTTGGAGACCCAGAAGTTGAATGGGGCCGAACCATTAGTCAGTACATGGAGGGGTGTGCAGACGTACTGTTCAACCATGTTAGTGAAATGCTGCCTCCTGCTAACACGTTCCGTATCAGGTGGTGGTGCAGTTAGCTGTGGCTTGGAGACAAAACTTTTCCACATTTCTGCCTTGCTAACCCTGCCCTCAGAGGAGCTGACCATGACTCAGCTGCGTTGGCGACCTCTTGCTCCTCCGCTGCCTTCGCCTTGGGCTTCCACCTGTTCCCTGTGACATTTGGGAATGCCCTCAGGAGCACCTCTACCAGCGTGTGCTTGTACTCGCGCATCTTCCTATCACGCTCCAGTGCAGGAAGTAAGGTGGTTACATTGTCTTTGTACCGGGTATCCAGCAGGGTGGCAACCCAGTAGTCCGCACACGTTAAAATGTGGGCAACTCTGCTGTCATTGCGCAGGCACTGCAGCATGTAGTCACTCATGTGTGCCAGGCTCCCCAGAGGTAAGGACAAGCTGTCCTCTGTGGAAGGCGTATCGTCATCGTCCTCCGTATCCCCCAGCCACGCACCAGTGATGGGCCTGAGCTGTGTCGTGTGACACCCCGCTGTGAACATGCTTCATCCTCATCCTCCTCCACCTCCTCTTCATCCTCCTCGTCCTCCAGTAGTGGGCCCTGGCTGGCCACATTTGTACCTGGCCTCTGCTGTTGCAAAAACCTCCCTCTGAGCCACTTCTAACAGACTGGCCTGAAAGTGCTACAAATGACCCCTCATCATCCTCCTCCTCCTCCTCCTGGGCCACCTCCTCTTCCATCATCGCTCTAAGCGTTTTCTCAAGGAGACATAGAAGTGGTATTGTAATGCTGATAACGGTGTCATCGCCACTGGCCATGTTAGTACTCGAAACAGCGCAACAGGGCACACAGGTCTCGTATGGAGGCCCAATCATTGGTGGTGAAGTGGTACTGTTCCGCAGTGCGACTGACGCGTGCGTGCTGCAGCTGAAACTCCACTATGGCCTGCTGCTGCTAGCACGGTCTCTCCAGCATGTGCAAGGTGGAGTTCCACCTGGTGGGCACGTCGCATATGGGGCGGTTAGCGGGAAGGCCGAAGTTCCGCTGTAGCGCAGACAGGCGAGCAGAGGCATGATGTGAACGCCAGAAGCGCGCACAGACAGCCCGCACTTTATGCAGCAGCTCTGACATGTCGGGATAGTTGTGAATGAACTTCTGCACCACCAAATTCAGCACATGCGCCAGGTAAGGGATGTGCGTCAAACCGGCTAGTCCCAGAGCTGCGACGAGATTTCGCCTATTATCGCACACCACCAGGCCGGGCTTGAGGGCCACCGGCAGAAACCACTCGTCGGTCTGTTGTTCAATACCCCGCCACAACTCCTGCGCGGTGTGGTGCCTGTCCCCCAAACATATGAGTTTCAGAGTGGCCTGCTGACGTTTACCCCGGGCTGTGCTGAAGTTGGTGGGGAAGGTGTGTGGTTGACTGGATGAGCTGGTGGAAGCAGAGGAGGAGGAAGCCGAGTAGAAGGAGGAGGCTACAGGAGGCAAAGAATGATGCCCTGCGATCTTTGGCGGCGGAAGGACGTGCGCCAAGGAACTCTCCACCTGGGGCCCAGCCGCCACTACATTTACCCAGTGTGCAGTTAGGGAGATATAGCGTCCCTGGCAGTGCTTACTGGTCCACATATCTGTGGTTGGGTGGACCTTGCCACAGATGGCGTTGCGCAGTGCACACTTGATTTTATCGGATACTTGGTTGTGCAGGGAAGGCACGGCTGTCTTGGAGAAGTAGTGGCGGCTGGGAACAACATACTGTGGGACAGCCATGGACATCAGCTGTTTGAAGCTGTCTGTGTCCACCAGCCTGAATGACAGCATTTCAAATTACAGTAGTTTAGAAATTCTGGCATTCAGGCCCAGGGCTCGAGGGTGGCTAGGTGGGAATTTACGCTTTCTCTCCAAGGTTTGTGAGATGGAGAGCTGAACGCTGCCGTGTGACATGGTGGAGATGCTTGGTGACGCAGGTGGTGTTGTCGGTGGCACATCCTCTGTTTGGTGGGCGGCAGGTGCCAACTTTCCTCCCGAGGCGGAGGAAGAGGCCGAGGCAGCAGCAGAAGAGGGAGCAGGGGAGCCAGAGTGAGTTTCTTGCTTTTAAGGTGTTTACTCCACTGCAGTTCATGCTTTGCATGCAGATGCCTGGTCATGCAGGTTGTGCTAAGGTTCAGAACGTTAATGCCTCGCTTCAGGCTCTGATGGCACAGCGTGCAAACCACTCGAGTCTTGTCGTCAGCACATTGTTTAAAGAAGTGCCATGCCAGGGATCTCCTTGAAGCTGCCTTTGGGGTGCTCGGTCCCTGGTGGCGGTGGCCAGTAGCAGGCGAACTCTCTTGGAGGCGGCTGTTCTGCTTTTGCCCCCTGCTCTCTCTTTTGCTATGCTGTTGGCTCGGTCTCACCACTGCCTCTTCCTCTGAACTATGAAAGTCAGTGTCACGACCTTCATTCCATGTGGGGTCTAGGACCTCATTGTCCCCTGCATCGTCTTCCACACAGTCTTCCTCCCTGACCTCCTGTTCGGTCTGCACACTGCAGAAAGATGCAGCAGTTGGCACCTGTGTTTCGTCATCATCAGAGACGTGCGGACTCCGATCAGGTGGTATTCCCATGTCTTCATCATCAGGAAACATCAGTGGTTGTGCATCAGTGCATTCTATGTCTTCCACCACTGGGGAAGGGCTAGGTGGATTCGCTTGGGAAACCTTGCCAGCAGAGTCTTCAAACAGCATAAGAGACTGCTGCATAACTTGAGGCTTAGACAGTTTCCCTGATATGCATTGGGGTGATGTGACAGACTGATGGGCTTGGTTTTCAGGTGCCACCTGTGCGCTTTCTGCAGAAGACTGGGTGGGAGATAATGTTGTGAACATGTTGAATCCACTGTCGGCCACCCAATTGACTAGCGCCTGTACCTGCTCAGGCCTTACCATCCTTAGAACGGCATTGGGCCGCACCAAATATCGCTGTAAATTCTGGCAGGTACTGGAACCTGAGGTAGTTGGTTCACTAGGACGTGTGGCTGTGGCAGAATGGCCACGTCCTCTCCAAGCACATGAGGGTACACTAACACCACCACGACCGCGTCCGCGTCCCTTACTAGATGTTTTCCTCATTGTTACCGTTCTCCAAGCACCACAATAAGAAAAAAAAATTTTGCCCAATGTATTGATTTCAAATTCAGGCCATTTTTACAGGCACCTAACACTATCTGCCAATTTATTTATGTAGCGTATTACACTAATCCAGGCACAGCAGTAACCACTGATTTAGTGGAATATCTCTTTTAGGGCTAGTATTTAGGCCCTGGATAAAAGGTATTCTTTTATGGACAGATTTACAATTGGCCAGCAACAGCTCGAACACCAGATTCAGGGTGTTGCTATTTTGGCAATTGAATTTAACCCCAGAACAAAATATATGTTTTGGCGGACACTATTTTTATACTTTGCTAGCCACAGCTGAAACCACTGATTTATGGTATTGCTATTTTGGTAATTGATTTTCACCCCAGAACAAAATATATGTTTTTGCGGACACTATGAAACTTGGCCTGCAACAGCTGGGACACCAGATTCAGGGTATTGCTATTTTGGCAATTGAATTTCACCCCACAACAAAATATGTGTTTTTGCGGACACTATGAATCTTGGCCAGCCAAAGCTGAAACCACTGATTTATGGTATTGCTATTTTGGCAATTGAATTTCATCCCCCAACAAAATATATGTTTTTGCGGACACTATGAAACTTGGCCTGCAACAGCTGGGACACCAGATTCAGGGTATTGCTATTTTGGCAATTGAATTTCACCCCACATCAAAATATATGTTTTTGCGGACACTATGAATCTTGGGATTCTTGGCCAGCCACAGCTGAAACCACAAATTTATGGTATTGCTATTTTGGCAATTGAATTTCACCCCAGAACAAACTATATGTTTTTGCGGACAATATGAAACTTGGCCTGCAACAGCTGGGACACCAGATTCAGGGTATTGCTATTTTGGCAATTGAATTTCACCCCAGAACAAAATATATACTTTGCAGGACACTATGAAACTTGGCCAGCCACAGCTGAAACCACTGATTTATGGTATTGCTATTTTGGTAATTAAATTTCACCCCAGAAGAAAATATATGTTTTTGCTGACACTATGAATCTTGGCATGCAACAGCTGGGACACCAGATTCAGGGTATTGCTATTTTGGCAATTGAATTTCACCCCAGAACCAAATATATGTTTTTGCAGACACTATGAAACTTTGCCTGCAACAGCTGGGACACCAAATTCAGGGTATTGCTATTTTGGCAATTGAATTTCACCCCACAACAAAATATATGTTTTTGCGGACACTATGAAACTTGGCCTTCAACAGCTGGGACACCAGATTCAGGGTATTGCTATTTTGGCAATTGAATTTCACCCCACAACAAAATATATGTTTTTGCGGACACTATGAATCTTGGCCAGCCACAGCTGAAACCACTGATTTATGGTATTGCTATTTTGGCAATTGAATTTCACCCCAGAACAAAATATATGTTTTTGCGGACACTATGAAACTTGGCCTGCAACAGCTGGGACACCAGATTCAGGGTATTGCTATTTTGGCAATTGAATTTCACCCCACAACAAAATATATGTTTTTGCTGACACTATGAAACTTGGCCTGCAACAGCTGGGACACCAGATTCAGGGTATTGCTATTTTGGCAATTGAATTTCACCCAGCAACAAAATATATGTTTTTGCGGACACTATGAAACTTGGCCTGAAACAGCTGGGACACCAGATTCAGGGTATTGCTATTTTGGCAATTGAATTTCACCCCAGAACAAAATATATGTTTTTGCGGACACTCTGAAACTTGGCCTGCAACAGCTGGGACACCAGATTCAGGGTATTGCTATTTTGGCAATTGAATTTCACCCCAGAACAAAATATATGTTTTGGCGGACACTATTATACTTTGCCAGCCACAGCTGAAACCACTGATTTATGGTATTGCTATTTTGGCAATTGAATTTCACCACAGAAAATAATCTATCCTTTGCCAGACAGCAGACAGTATTATATTTGGCTAGCCAAAGCTGGAACACCAGATTTAGGGGATTGGTATTTGGGTAATTGTATTTAACCCCTTAATAAAATATAGAAATTGCTATCCTGAGTTTCTAGGGGTGACAATTAGCACAGCCAAGCCCTTGATGTAGGATATAGCAAAAAAAACTAGTATTGATGGATTGATGGACTTGGTGGCTGCTTGTTCTGGTGCACCACAAGTCACAAAATGGCCGCCGATCACCCCAGAAAATAAGTGACATAAAACGCTCTGTGCAGCCTAAAAACCAGTGAGCAAGTAACTAGCAGAAGTTCAATCATTCACAGCTGTAGATCGATCCGTTCATTAGGTGCTGTTGCTGACTTTTCCCTGCCTAATCTCGCCCTCACAGAAGCTGCGTCCTCTCCCTACACTAATCAGAGCAGTGTGACGTGCGGCGCTACGTGACTCCAGCTTAAATAGAGGCTGGGTCACATGCTGCACTGGCCAATCACAGCCATGCCATTAGTAGGCATGGCTGTGATGGGCTCTTAGAGCAAGAAGTAAAACGCTAGCTGATTGGCTGCTGTGCAGCCCTTCAGAAAGCGGGAAGTAATCGCCGAACAACGAACCCGAACCCAAACTTTTTGAAAATGTCCGGGTTCGGGTCCGTGTCCCGGACACCCCAAAATTCGGTACGAACTATGCTCGAACTGTTTGCTCAACACTATGCATGTAAAAGAGTGCTAGCATTTGCAGAAGTATGTGTGTAAAGAGTGCTGGCATCTGTAGAAGTGTGCATGTAAAGAGTGCTAGCATGTGTAGAAGTATGTGTGTAAAGAGTGCTAGCATGTGTAGAAGTGTGCGTGTAAAGAGTGCTAGCATGTGTAGAAGTATGCATGTAAAAGAGTGCTAGCATGTGTAGAAGTGTGTGTGTAAGGAGTGCTGGCATGTGTAGAAGTGTGCATGTAAAAGAATGCTAGCATGTGTAGAAATGTGTGTGTAAAGAGTGCTAGCATGTGTAGAAGTGTGCATGTAACAGTTCTTTTGCTGTATCTATGCACCGAGCTTGGTTCTGTTATGGTATCTAAGTACTGAGCTTGTAGGGGGTGCCTAAGTTAAAATTTTTAAGGCCAAACTACAGGGATGCTGTTAAAATAAAAATGACAAAAGAAAAAAACACTTAAAGGGGCCTGCACCTTGTTTAAACTGATGATCTATCCTCTGAATAGATCATCAGCATCTGATCGACAGGGGTCTGACACCCGGGACCCCCGCTGATCAGCTGTTTAGAAGGTAGCGGTGCTCCAGGAGCGCCGCGGGCTTCTCACTGTTTACCGCCAGCCCAGTGACGTCAAGACTAGTATCAAGCTTCATTGAAGTGAACAGCGCTTAGCCGCTCCCAGGCCAGTTGATACTAGTCGTGACGTCAGTGGGCCGGCGGTAAACAGTGAGAAGGCTGCGGCGCTCCTGGAGCGCCGCTACCTTCTCAAACAGCTGATCGGCGGGGGTCCTGGGTGTCAGACCCCTGCCGATCAGATGCTGATGATCTATTCAGAGGATAGATCATC
Source organism: Bufotes viridis (assembly GCA_033119425.1). Taxonomy (NCBI): domain Eukaryota; kingdom Metazoa; phylum Chordata; class Amphibia; order Anura; family Bufonidae; genus Bufotes; species Bufotes viridis. The sequence goes on from JAKVIS010006165.1 coordinate 9,565, forward strand.
AGTTTAAACAAAGTGCAGAACTCCTTTAAACTCACCATCCTGATCATTATTTGATCCAGCACCAATACTCTGCTCTCTCTGCCAGGCTGCAGCTGGGACATTATGTTTTGGCTGCCGCGGTAAAATACCTGCGTACCGCACCTGACTGCTGTAACTAATTAGTGATCTCAGTGGTGTACAGCACCAAGGCCCGTGATCAGCTGCAGAGGTCATGTACGCTATCGCACTACAGCTTCCTATATAAAGGATTATTTGAAAGGATGTTGATGCAAATCGGAAAACCTTCTTAAGTGTCAATATTTGCATGAAACTATAGCGTGGGCCCCTAGAGTCACTTCTACAGGTGGGCCCTTGGCACTCCAGTCCGACACTGCTAACACTGATAAATGGAGTCACAGAGAGGGTATTAGTGTTTGGGGGAATTTTAATCTGGCCCTAGACCCCTACTTGATACGTCCAAAGGTAGATCCGCTTTGTCCTATCGCGTGCTCAAGCATATCAAACATTCACTACAACTTCTCACATTAAGAGACGCGTGGAGTTTCGCACACCACTCTGATAATGATTTCACCTTATAATCGGCTCCACACAATACCTACCACAGAATTGATTACTTCTTTCTGCAACAATCCTCACTACACAAATTACGTTCCATATCAACTGGCACCAGCGTCCACTCAGATCATTCACCTTTGGAGATGACACTGCTTATTAAAGACACGGCCCCGACCAAACCCCCTGGAGACTTGAAGAAACGTTACTGTCTATTACTCCCGTACATAATAGGATTACCACACGTCTAGATTTGTATTTTCAACAAAACCAAGAGCAGGGATTCTCGACCCCTATAGTATGGGAGGCACACAAAGCCACAATCCATGGAGAATTTATCTCAGCGGGTACATATTATAAAAAAAGAGAGACCTCTAAATACAGTCTCTATATGCCCCACAAAAACATCTCTCAGCCATCTCGAACTTCCTCTCACGATTGCACCTCCCCAAACTGCACTCTGACTCACATGTGGCCCTACTAAAACCTTTTTCGACAGACGAGGTCCGGTCCGACCTTTGAAGAAGCCTCAAAAGCAAGGCCCAGGGCCCAGACGGCCTGCCATGTTCATATTATGAGACATTCTCGTCAGTTCTCCTTCTCCAGCTGACAGACACATTCAACTCTTATCTCTTCGAAAAGAGATACCTCAACAAGCACTCGAGGCGTACATAACACTTATTCAC
>JAKVIS010006166.1:0-10794 GCA_033119425.1 Bufotes viridis
GGTCTCCCTGAGGTCAGCTATTGTTGTGTTGAGTAGTCTCCGAGGCATTGCTCCCGGTTAGCCAGAATCCTACTCCACACTGATGAGGGCAACACCCTGAAACAGCTGTCTGTGGATGGATACCTAGCTTAGGTTTTCCCTGTCACATCCTTAAAGCTTGTAAAAAAGTGGGATCTTGACATAGGGGCCACTTAATATGGTGGATTTGGTGATCTCTGTAATGGAGACACCCCTTTGCTTAGTTTTCCTTCCTTTGAGGATATCTGGCTTTCATTGTGTTGTAGACCCATAACTGGGGCTCCACATTTGTTTTGCATATTCCTGTTTCCCAGGGAACTTTGCACTTCGGATTGCTGTGTTGAGACTCTTAAGTGAGGCTCCGCGGTGTTTTGTAGCTGGTCTCCCTGAGATCAGCTATTGTTGTGTTTGAGTAGTCTCCGAGGCATTGCTCCCGGTTAGCCAGAATCCTACTCCACACTGATGAGGGGCAACACCCTGAAACAGCTGTCTGTGGATGGATACCTAGCTTAGGTTTTCCCTGTCACATCCTTAAAGCTTGTAAAAAGTGGGATCTTGACATAGGGGCCACTTAATATGGTGGATTTGGTGATCTCTGTAATGGAGACACCCCTTTGCTAGTTTTCCTTCCTTTGAGGGATATCTGGCTTTCATTGTGTTGTAGACCCATAACTGGGGCTCCACATTTGTTTGCATATTCCTGTTTCCCAGGGAACTTTGCACTTCGGATTGCTGTGTTGAGACTCTTAAGTGAGGCTCCGCGGTGTTTTTGTAGCTGGTCTCCCTGAGATCAGCTATTGTTGTGTTTGAGTAGTCTCCGAGGCATTGCTCCCGGTTAGCCAGAATCCTACTCCACACTGATGAGGGCAACACCCTGAAACAGCTGTCTGTGGATGGATACCTAGCTTAGGTTTTCCCTGTCACATCCTTAAAGCTTGTAAAAAGTGGGATCTTGACATAGGGGCCACTTAATATGGTGGATTTGGTGATCTCTGTAATGGAGACACCCCTTTGCTTAGTTTTCCTTCCTTTGAGGGATATCTGGCTTTCATTGTGTTGTAGACCCATAACTGGGGCTCCACATTTGTTTTGCATATTCCTGTTTCCCAGGGAACTTTGCACTTCGGATTGCTGTGTTGAGACTCTTAAGTGAGGCTCCGCGGTGTTTTTGTAGCTGGTCTCCCTGAGATCAGCTATTGTTGTGTTTGAGTAGTCTCCGAGGCATTGCTCCCGGTTAGCCAGAATCCTACTCCACACTGATGAGGGGCAACACCCTGAAACAGCTGTCTGTGGATGGATACCTAGCTTAGGTTTTCCCTGTCACATCCTTAAAGCTTGTAAAAAAGTGGGATCTTGACATAGGGGCCACTTAATATGGTGGATTTGGTGATCTCTGTAATGGAGACACCCCTTTGCTTAGTTTTCCTTCCTTTGAGGGATATCTGGCTTTCATTGTGTTGTAGACCCATAACTGGGGCTCCACATTTGTTTTGCATATTCCTGTTTCCCAGGGAACTTTGCACTTCGGATTGCTGTGTTGAGACTCTTAAGTGAGGCTCCGCGGTGTTTTGTAGCTGGTCTCCCTGAGGTCAGCTATTGTTGTGTTTGAGTAGTCTCCGAGGCATTGCTCCCGGTTAGCCAGAATCCTACTCCCACACTGATGAGGGCAACACCCTGAAACAGCTGTCTGTGGATGGATACCTAGCTTAGGTTTTCCCTGTCACATCCTTAAAGCTTGTAAAAAGTGGGATCTTGACATAGGGGCCACTTAATATGGTGGATTTGGTGATCTCTGTAATGGAGACACCCCTTTGCTTAGTTTTCCTTCCTTTGAGGATATCTGGCTTTCATTGTGTTGTAGACCCATAACTGGGGCTCCACATTTGTTTTGCATATTCCTGTTTCCCAGGGAACTTTGCACTTCGGATTGCTGTGTTGAGACTCTTAAGTGAGGCTCCGCGGTGTTTTTGTAGCTGGTCTCCCTGAGGTCAGCTATTGTTGTGTTTGAGTAGTCTCGAGGCATTGCTCCCGGTTAGCCAGAATCCTACTCCACACTGATGAGGGGCAACACCCTGAAACAGCTGTCTGTGGATGGATACCTAGCTTAGGTTTTCCCTGTCACATCCTTAAAGCTTGTAAAAAGTGGGATCTTGACATAGGGGCCACTTAATATGGTGGATTTGGTGATCTCTGTAATGGAGACACCCCTTTGCTTAGTTTTCCTTCCTTTGAGGGATATCTGGCTTTCATTGTGTTGTAGACCCATAACTGGGGCTCCACATTTGTTTTGCATATTCCTGTTTCCCAGGGAACTTTGCACTTCGGATTGCTGTGTTGAGACTCTTAAGTGAGGCTCCGCGGTGTTTTGTAGCTGGTCTCCCTGAGGTCAGCTATTGTTGTGTTTGAGTAGTCTCCGAGGCATTGCTCCCGGTTAGCCAGAATCCTACTCCACACTGATGAGGGCAACACCCTGAAACAGCTGTCTGTGGATGGATACCTAGCTTAGGTTTTCCCTGTCACATCCTTAAAGCTTGTAAAAAGTGGGATCTTGACATAGGGGCCACTTAATATGGTGGATTTGGTGATCTCTGTAATGGAGACACCCCTTTGCTTAGTTTTCCTTCCTTTGAGGATATCTGGCTTTCATTGTGTTGTAGACCCATAACTGGGGCTCCACATTTGTTTGCATATTCCTGTTTCCCAGGGAACTTTGCACTTCGGATTGCTGTGTTGAGACTCTTAAGTGAGGCTCCGCGGTGTTTTTGTAGCTGGTCTCCCTGAGGTCAGCTATTGTTGTGTTTGAGTAGTCTCCGAGGCATTGCTCCCGGTTAGCCAGAATCCTACTCCACACTGATGAGGGCAACACCCTGAAACAGCTGTCTGTGGATGGATACCTAGCTTAGGTTTTCCCTGTCACATCCTTAAAGCTTGTAAAAAAGTGGGATCTTGACATAGGGGCCACTTAATATGGTGGATTTGGTGATCTCTGTAATGGAGACACCCCTTTGCTTAGTTTTCCTTCCTTTGAGGGATATCTGGCTTTCATTGTGTTGTAGACCCATAACTGGGGCTCCACATTTTGTTTTGCATATTCCTGTTTCCCAGGGAACTTTGCACTTCGGATTGCTGTGTTGAGACTCTTAAGTGAGGCTCAGCGGTGTTTTGTAGCTGGTCTCCCTGAGATCAGCTATTGTTGTGTTTGAGTAGTCTCCGAGGCATTGCTCCCGGTTAGCCAGAATCCTACTCCACACTGATGAGGGGCAACACCCTGAAACAGCTGTCTGTGGATGGATACCTAGCTTAGGTTTTCCCTGTCACATCCTTAAAGCTTGTAAAAAAGTGGGATCTTGACATAGGGGCCACTTAATATGGTGGATTTGGTGATCTCTGTAATGGAGACACCCCTTTGCTTAGTTTTCCTTCCTTTGAGGGATATCTGGCTTTCATTGTGTTGTAGACCCATAACTGGGGCTCCACATTTGTTTGCATATTCCTGTTTCCCAGGGAACTTTGCACTTCGGATTGCTGTGTTGAGACTCTTAAGTGAGGCTCCGCAGTGTTTTTGTAGCTGGTCTCCCTGAGATCAGCTATTGTTGTGTTTGAGTAGTCTCCGAGGCATTGCTCCCGGTTAGCCAGAATCCTACTCCACACTGATGAGGGCAACACCCTGAAACAGCTGTCTGTGGATGGATACCTAGCTTAGGTTTTCCCTGTCACATCCTTAAAGCTTGTAAAAAGTGGGATCTTGACATAGGGGCCACTTAATATGGTGGATTTGGTGATCTCTGTAATGGAGACACCCCTTTGCTTAGTTTTCCTTCCTTTGAGGGATATCTGGCTTTCATTGTGTTGTAGACCCATAACTGGGGCTCCACATTTGTTTTGCATATTCCTGTTTCCCAGGGAACTTTGCACTTCGGATTGCTGTGTTGAGACTCTTAAGTGAGGCTCCGCGGTGTTTTGTAGCTGGTCTCCCTGAGATCAGCTATTGTTGTGTTTGAGTAGTCTCCGAGGCATTGCTCCCGGTTAGCCAGAATCCTACTCCCACACTGATGAGGGCAACACCCTGAAACAGCTGTCTGTGGATGGATACCTAGCTTAGGTTTTCCCTGTCACATCCTTAAAGCTTGTAAAAAGTGGGATCTTGACATAGGGGCCACTTAATATGGTGGATTTGGTGATCTCTGTAATGGAGACACCCCTTTGCTTAGTTTCCTTCCTTTGAGGGATATCTGGCTTTCATTGTGTTGTAGACCCATAACTGGGGCTCCACATTTTGTTTTGCATATTCCTGTTTCCCAGGGAACTTTGCACTTCGGATTGCTGTGTTGAGACTCTTAAGTGAGGCTCCGCGGTGTTTGTAGCTGGTCTCCCTGAGATCAGCTATTGTTGTGTTTGAGTAGTCTCCGAGGCATTGCTCCCGGTTAGCCAGAATCCTACTCCACACTGATGATGGGCAACACCCTGAAACAGCTGTCTGTGGATGGATACCTAGCTTAGGTTTTCCCTGTCACATCCTTAAAGCTTGTAAAAAGTGGGATCTTGACATAGGGGCCACTTAATATGGTGGATTTGGTGATCTCTGTAATGGAGACACCCCTTTGCTTAGTTTTCCTTCCTTTGAGGATATCTGGCTTTCATTGTGTTGTAGACCCATAACTGGGGCTCCACATTTTGTTTGCATATTCCTGTTTCCCAGGGAACTTTGCACTTGGATTGCTGTGTTGAGACTCTTAAGTGAGGCTCCGCGGTGTTTTTGTAGCTGGTCTCCCTGAGATCAGCTATTGTTGTGTTTGAGTAGTCTCCGAGGCATTGCTCCCGGTTAGCCAGAATCCTACTCCACACTGATGAGGGCAACACCCTGAAACAGCTGTCTGTGGATGGATACCTAGCTTAGGTTTTCCCTGTCACATCCTTAAAGCTTGTAAAAAAGTGGGATCTTGACATAGGGGCCACTTAATATGGTGGATTTGGTGATCTCTGTAATGGAGACACCCCTTTGCTTGGTTTTCCTTCCTTTGAGGGATATCTGGCTTTCATTGTGTTGTAGACCCATAACTGGGGCTCCACATTTGTTTTGCATATTCCTGTTTCCCAGGGAACTTTGCACTTCGGATTGCTGTGTTGAGACTCTTAAGTGAGGCTCCGCGGTGTTTTGTAGCTGGTCTCCCTGAGGTCAGCTATTGTTGTGTTTGAGTAGTCTCCGAGGCATTGCTCCCGGTTAGCCAGAATCCTACTCCACACTGATGATGGGCAACACCCTGAAACAGCTGTCTGTGGATGGATACCTAGCTTAGGTTTTCCCTGTCACATCCTTAAAGCTTGTAAAAAAGTGGGATCTTGACATAGGGGCCACTTAATATGGTGGATTTGGTGATCTCTGTAATGGAGACACCCCTTTGCTTGGTTTTCCTTCCTTTGAGGGATATCTGGCTTTCATTGTGTTGTAGACCCATAACTGGGGCTCCACATTTGTTTTGCATATTCCTGTTTCCCAGGGAACGTTGCACTTCGGATTGCTGTGTTGAGACTCTTAAGTGAGGCTCAGCGGTGTTTTTTGTAGCTGGTCTACCTGAGATCAGCTATTGTTGTTTTTGAGTAGTCTCCGAGGCATTGCTCCCGGTTAGCCAGAATCCTACTCCACACTGATGAGGGCAACACCCTGAAACAGCTGTCTGTGGATGGATACCTAGCTTAGGTTTTCCCTGTCACATCCTTAAAGCTTGTAAAAAAGTGGGATCTTGACATAGGGGCCACTTAATATGGTGGATTTGGTGATCTCTGTAATGGAGACACCCCTTTGCTTGGTTTTCCTTCCTTTGAGGGATATCTGGCTTTCATTGTGTTGTAGACCCATAACTGGGGCTCCACATTTGTTTTGCATATTCCTGTTTCCCAGTGAACTTTGCACTTCGGATTGCTGTGTTGAGACTCTTAAGTGAGGCTCAGCGGTGTTTTTGTAGCTGGTCTCCCTGAGATCAGCTATTGTTGTGTTTGAGTAGTCTCCGAGGCATTGCTCCCGGTTAGCCAGAATCCTACTCCACACTGATGATGGGCAACACCCTGAAACAGCTGTCTGTGGATGGATACCTAGCTTAGGTTTTCCCTGTCACATCCTTAAAGCTTGTAAAAAAGTGGGATCTTGACATAGGGGCCACTTAATATGGTGGATTTGGTGATCTCTGTAATGGAGACACCCCTTTGCTTAGTTTTCCTTCCTTTGAGGGATATCTGGCTTTCATTGTGTTGTAGACCCATAACTGGGGCTCCACATTTGTTTTGCATATTCCTGTTTCCCAGGGAACTTTGCACTTCGGATTGCTGTGTTGAGACTCTTAAGTGAGGCTCCGCAGTGTTTTGTAGCTGGTCTCCCTGAGATCAGCTATTGTTGTGTTTGAGTAGTCTCCGAGGCATTGCTCCCGGTTAGCCAGAATCCTACTCCACACTGATGATGGGCAACACCCTGAAACAGCTGTCTGTGGATGGATACCTAGCTTAGGTTTTCCCTGTCACATCCTTAAAGCTTGTAAAAAAGTGGGATCTTGACATAGGGGCCACTTAATATGGTGGATTTGGTGATCTCTGTAATGGAGACACCCCTTTGCTTAGTTTTCCTTCCTTTGAGGATATCTGGCTTTCATTGTGTTGTAGACCCATAACTGGGGCTCCACATTTGTTTGCATATTCCTGTTTCCCAGGGAACTTTGCACTTCAGATTGCTGTGTTGAGACTCTTAAGTGAGGCTCCGCAGTGTTTTTGTAGCTGGTCTCCCTGAGATCATGCTATTGTTGTGTTTGAGTAGTCTCCGAGGCATTGCTCCCGGTTAGCCAGCATCCTACTCCACACTGATGAGGGGCAACACCCTGAAACAGCTGTCTGTGGATGGATACCTAGCTTAGGTTTTCCCTGTCACATCCTTAAAGCTTGTAAAAAAAGTGGTATCTTGACATAGGGGCCACTTAATATTGTGGATTTGATGATCTGTGTAATGGAGACACCCCTTTGCTTGGTTTTCCTTCCTTTGAGGGATATTTGGCTTTCATTGTGTTGTAGACCCATAACTGGGGCTCCACATTTGTTTTGCATATTCCTGTTTCCCAGGGAACTTTGCACTTCAAATTGCTGTGTTGAGACTCTTAAGTGAGGGTCCGCGGTGTTTTTTGTAGCTGGTCTCCCTGAGGTCAGCTATTGTTGTGTTTGAGTAGTCTACAAGGCACTGCTCCCGATTAGCCAGAATCCTACTCCACACTGATGAGGGGCAACACCCTGAAACAGCTGTCTGTGGATGGATACCTAGCTTAGGTTTTTCCTTGTCACATCCTTAAAGCTTTTAAAAAAGTGGGATCTTGACATAGGGGCCACTTAATATGGTGGATTTGGTGATCTCTGTAATGGAGACACCCCTTTGCTTGGTTTTCCTTCCTTTGAGGGATATCTGGCTTTCATTGTGTTGTAGACCCATAACTGGGGCTCCACATTTGTTTTGCATATTCCTGTTTCCCAGGGAACTTTGCACTTCGGATTGCTGTGTTGAGACTCTTAAGTGAGGCTCTGCAGTGTTTTTTGTAGCTGGTCTCCCTGAGATCAGCTATTGTTGTGTTTGAGTAGTCTCCGAGGCATTGCTCCCGGTTAGCCAGAATCCTACTCCACACTGATGAGGGGCAACACCCTGAAACAGCTGTCTGTGGATGGATACCTAGCTTAGGTTTTCCCTGTCACATCCTTAAAGCTTGTAAAAAAGTGGGATCTTGACATAGGGAACACTTAATATGGTGGATTTGGTGATCTCTGTAATGGAGACACCCCTTTGCTTGGTTTTCCTTCCTTTGAGGGATATCTGGCTTTCATTGTGTTGTAGACCCATAACTGGGGCTCCACATTTGTTTTGCATATTCCTGTTTCCCAGGGAACTTTGCACTTCTGATTGCTGTGTTGAGACTCTTAAGTGATGCTCCGCGGTGTTTTTTGTAGCTGGTCTCCCTGAAATCAGCTATTGTTATGTTTGAGTAGTCTCCGAGGCATTGCTCCCGGTTAGCAAGAATCCTACTCCACACTGATGAGGGGCAACACCCTGAAACAGCTGTCTGTGGATGGATACCTAGCTTAGGTTTTCCCTGTCACATCCTTAAAGATTTAAAAAAGTGGGATCTTGACATAGGGGCCACTTAATATGGTGGATTTGGTGATCTCTGTAATGGAGACACCCCTTTGCTTGGTTTTCCTTCCTTTGAGGGATATTTGTCTTTCATTGTGTTGTAGACCCATAACTGGGGCTCCACATTTGTTTTGCATATTCCTGTTTCCCAGGGAACTTTGCACTTCGTATTGCTGTGTTGAGACTCTTAAGTGAGGATCCGCGGTGTTTTTTGTAGCTGGTCTCCCTGAGGTCAGCTATTGTTGTGTTTGAGTAGTCTCCGAGGCATTGCTCCCGGTTAGCCAGAATCCTACTCCACACTGATGAGGGGCAACACCCTGAAACAGCTGTCTGTTGATGGATACCTAGCTTAGGTTTTCCCTGTCACATCCTTAAAGCTTGTAAAAAAGTGGGATCTTGACATAGGGGCCACTTAATATGGTGGATTTGGTGATCTCTGTAATGGAGACACCCCTTTGCTTGGTTTTCCTTCCTTTGAGGGATATCTGGCTTTCATTGTGTTGTAGACCCATAACTGGGGCTCCACATTTGTTTTGCATATTCCTGTTTCCCAGGGAACGTTGCACTTCGGATTGCTGTGTTGAGACTCTTAAGTGAGGCTCCGCGGTGTTTTTTGTAGCTGGTCTACCTGAGATCAGCTATTGTTGTTTTTGAGTAGTCTCCGAGGCATTGCTCCCGGTTAGCCAGAATCCTACTCCACACTGATGAGGGGCAACACCCTGAAACAGCTGTCTGTGGATGGATACCTAGCTTAGGTTTTCCCTGTCACATCCTTAAAGCTTGTAAAAAAGTGGGATCTTGACATAGGGGACACTTAATATGGTGGATTTGGTGATCTCTGTAATGGAGACACCCCTTTGCTTGGTTTTCCTTCCTTTGAGGGATATCTGGCTTTCATTGTGTTGTAGACCCATAACTGGGGCTCCACATTTGTTTTGCATATTCCTGTTTCCCAGGAACTTTGCACTTCGGATTGCTGTGTTGAGACTCTTAAGTGAGGCTCCGCAGTGTTTTTGTAGCTGGTCTCCCTGAGATCAGCTATTGTTGTGTTTGAGTAGTCTCTGAGGCATTGCTCCCGGTTAGCCAGAATCTTACTCCACACTGATGAGGGGCAACACCCTGATACAGCTGTCTGTGGATGGATACCTAGCTTAGGTTTTCCCTGTCACATCCTTAAAGCTTGTAAAAAGTGGGATCTTGACATAGGGGCCACTTAATATGGTGGATTTGGTGATCTCTGTAATGGAGACACCCCTTTGCTTAGTTTTCCTTCCTTTGAGGGATATCTGGCTTTCATTGTGTTGTAGACCCATAACTGGGGCTCCACATTTGTTTTGCATATTCCTGTTTCCCAGGGAACTTTGCACTTCGGATTGCTGTGTTGAGACTCTTAAGTGAGGCTCCGCGGTGTTTTTTGTAGCTGGTCTCCCTGAGATCAGCTATTGTTGTGTTTGAGTAGTCTCCGAGGCATTGCTCCCGGTTAGCCAGAATCCTACTCCACACTGATGAGGGGCAACACCCTGAAACAGCTGTCTGTGGATGGATACCTAGCTTAGGTTTTCCCTGTCACATCCTTAAAGCTTGTAAAAAAGTGGGATCTTGACATAGGGGCCACTTAATATGGTGGATTTGGTGATCTCTGTAATGGAGACACCCCTTTGCTTGGTTTTCCTTCCTTTGAGGGATATCTGCCTATCATTGTGTTGTAGACCCATAACTGGGGCTCCACATTTGTTTTGCATATTCCTGTTTCCCAGTGAACTTTGCACTTCGGATTGCTGTGTTGAGACTCTTAAGTGAGGCTCCGCGGTGTTTTTTGTAGCTGGTCTCCTGAGATCAGCTATTGTTGTGTTTGAGTTGTCTCCGAGGCATTGCTCCCGGTTAGCCAGAATCCTTCTCCACACTGAAAATGGGCAACACCCTGAAACAGCTGTCTGTGGATGGATATCTAGCTTAGGTTTTCCCTGTCACATCCTTGAAGCTTGTAAAAAAGTGGGATCTTGACATAGGGGCCACTTAATATTGTGAATTTGGTGATCTCTGTAATGGAGACACCCCTTTGCTTGGTTTTCCTTCCTTTGAGGGATATCTGGCTTTCATTGTGTTGTAGACCCATAACTGGGGCTCCACATTTGTTTTGCATATTCCTGTTTCCCAGGGAACGTTGCACTTCGGATTGCTGTGTTGAGACTCTTAAGTGAGGCTCCGCGGTGTTTTTTGTAGGTGGTCTACCTGAGATCAGCTATTGTTGTGTTTGAGTAGTCTCCGAGGCATTGCTCCCGGTTAGCCAGAATCCTACTCCACACTGATGAGGGGCAACACCCTGAAACAGCTGTCTGTGGATGGATACCTAGCTTAGGTTTTCCCTGTCACATCCTTAAAGCTTGAAAAAAAGTGGGATCTTGACATAGAGGACACTTAATATGGTGGATTTGGTGATCTCTGTAATGGAGACACCCCTGCTTGGCAGTTTTCCTTTCCTTTGAGGGATATCTGGCTTTCATTGTGTTGTAGACAGACCCATAACTGGGGACTCCACATTTGTTTTGTATATTCCTGTTTCCCAGGGAACTTTTGCACTTCTCGGATTGCTGTGTTGAGACTCTCCCCAAGTGAGGCTC
>JAKVIS010006167.1:0-10869 GCA_033119425.1 Bufotes viridis
TCTGATACAGAGGTCTGAAGGAGCTTATGGACTAATCTGCGGTCTAATGGAGCTTGGGGGTCTAATCTGAGGTCTGAGGAGAAATGAGGGTCTGATGGGGGTCTGATCTGAGATCTAAGAAGGAATAGGGGTCTGATACAGAGGTCTGATGGAGCTTGGGTGGTGTGGATGGTGCTCTGATCTGAGGTCTGATGGAGCTCGGGGTCTGATCTTAAGTCTAGGAGGAATGAGGGTCTGATACAGAGGTCTGAAGTAACTTGGGGTCTGATCTGGAGGTCCGAGGAGTAATGAGGGTCTGATGGGGGGTCTGATCTGAGGTCTAAGAAGGAATAGAGGTCTGATACAGAGGTCTGATGGAGCTTGGGTGGTGGGATGGGGGTCTGATCTGAGGTCTGATGGAGCTTGGGAGTCTAATGAGGGTCTGATCTTATTTTCCTCCTCTATATCCTAGGTGCATCTTATTGTCCGGGTGTGTCTTATGGAGTGAAACATACGGTAATCTTGGAGCACATCAGTTACAGTTCTCAGCATGCAATGGACTGGCAGGTGTTAATAGGTCAAAATGTTCTTTTAAAGCAGTTCTCACACTGCACCACTCTAGTTGACTGTTGCATAAGTATACAGGAATGACAGTGCACACTTTCTCTGGTACGATGCAAGCACAAGTCGGACTCTCATGTCAGACTATGCTCTGCACTTTTTTTTGTGGAGACCCATAACTATCTGACATTGGTGGCATATCCTGGCGATATGCCACCAATGTGTGAGATGGGCCAACCCCTTTAAGTTTCCACAATGTCCTTGGAAGGATGTGGACCAGTGTGCATGTCAGGATTTCTGCCTTATGTAAACTGGTCCAGGGCCTGAAGCCTAGCTGTAGAGTTTATAAGCTTCTTGAAATGCAATTCATCTCTACAGAATTTCTCTCTCTTTTTATTTCTTCTGGCCTGCTTTTCCAATAAAGTTCTTTTCTGGCCTGGCCCTGGCTGACGCCTGATCCAGGGCTGGCTCCTCCGTCAGCTTTCTCACATGACGTGCTCTGTCCTTTCTGCTCTGACACAAGACAGGTCTAAACTGATTAGACTGACTGACTAGAATGTCCTCACTCCTCGTCTGGTGGCTGTGAATACGGCGTATTAACAACTATTACAGAAATATACAGAAATGCATGTACATACAAAATACATTTTAACCCCTTTGCAGTGTACCTCTGCTCTGGCAATGGGACTCTGCACAATTACAAACTTATTCAGATCCAGTGCTGGTTGAAAAATGTAGAATAGTTTTTGTGAGGCAAACCCTTTATGTTGGAAGAAATTGTAGGCCAAATTACCCATGCCCTGAGTTTTTGATAATCATCTTGTTAGCATTAGTACTCTGTACTTTATATTCATTCTGCCCTTGCTGTAATAGAAATAAGTTCTCCATGCACTGACTTTTGGTGAACCTGTGATATGCATGTGTTATACACAGCAGCCAATCTAAGCAGGCAGAGCTGCAGGGGAGGAGGTGTGTTTCAGACTACCCCAGACTTTGCCTAGGCCCTTAGTTAACTGAGGTCTCTAATGGATCAGAGCTAAAGGAGCAAAGGATGAAAATAAATATCAGGTAATCATCCTGTAGCTACTGACCCACGTATAAGTGCTGAGCTGTCACTTTAATTTCAAATTGCTGCTTGGGATCATTTCCCAAAATTGATGGCCTGTGCAAGGGCCTCCTCCATGCATGGTGGCTGCAGCCTCTTCAAACACCAGATCGGCATGGCTGCTGAGAGTCGGACCCCTGCAGATATAATACTGATGGCCTATCCTGAGGAATGGATAGTCTATATTCCCAAACCCAGACAACCCCATAAATCTGTAGGTCATGGTCAAACCCATAAATCTGTAGGTCATGGGTCCATCTTTCTATCTCTGAGCCCCTATTGCTGCAGCCCTGGATATTTCTGTGCATTTATACTAGACTGTTATCATTATCAGCGTTCAGAAACTAATTGTGATAGTATTTGCCCTGTGTCAGTGGACTTTTAACCACAGCTGCATTTGTCATCAAAGGGAAAGGGGCAGTGGGTAAAGGTTACGAGGCCCCAATACCCTTTAGTCCAGAACCTACAGGACTATTAATCTCTATTTCATGGTATAGTTGCTTCCTAGAGAGTACACACTTCAATAGCAAGGCTGGAGATTCAACTATGAGGAAGGTACAGTTACGGGAATGTTTTTTCTAGGAACAGAAGACATGTCAGAGCTGATGAATGTCCCAGCATGACAAATTAGAACATGCCTCGCTGTCTAATGGAGGAGCACAGCGCCTAACAATATAGACAGTCGAGTTACAGACAGACAGGTCATTAATCAGTATGACAGCTCTTTTGCTATAGACAATAGATCATATTTCAAAACATGTTCCTTCCACGTGTGTCATGACCTGTGGAGTTTTATTAACCAGGTAAAGACACATCATTACATAGTAAATATGGTTGAAATAAGGCATAAGTCCATGAAGTTCAACCAAGGGATGGTGGAGATATGAAACTTAGAAGAGAGGAGTAAGTCCCAGATTTCTACACATTTTCATAAGCATTAATGTTATTTAATTTTAAAGCGTACCTGTGCTTCAGGTACAGCCATAATTGTGAAGGAACAATTATGTTTGGGCTTCCCTAATGATTTTTAACAGCCATATTTTTCCCTGTTTCACCTGCACAGCTAGATGCATTTCACTCAGAAGCAGGAGGCGTATCCCTTCCACCAGCACTGTAATGCTAGTGATGTGCTGTGCCCTTACTTCCAGAGCCCATAGAACAGATAAGGGTGTCACATGCTGGAGGCCCGGGCAGACCCTCCGGACGTCTTGCAAACAGGACACAGGCAAGATACAGACCAGGGACAACAGAGTACTTTATTACACATGTAATAAGGAACATGACAGTAGCATATGCAGGTTGAGTAGCAGTGGTAGCACTACCACAGAACCAAGTGCACTGGCAGACCAGAGGCAAAACCCCGAGGGAGACAGCCAGTGAGCCACGCTCTTCACAGAGCCCCTGGTGGTGAGGATGAACTGGGCCGAGGGCTCACTGGTCGCACCTCCAGGAAGGTCCTGGTACACTTGGCCCCTACCTGAAGAGAACCACGCTGGTGCAAGCACTTAGCGGAAACGAGACAACAGAACTGGAACCCAAACAAACTGAGGACAAGGAACAGACAACAAGACAAACGGGAACCAGCACGGAAGCAGGTGCCTGACCCCAAGTGGAATGGAAGCATGGGGTCTCAGGCAAGCTGCACAGAGACTAGAGATCCTCCCTCTGGAGAACCCAGGGACCCTCTAACGAAGGCAGGACAAACATAGGAACAGAAGCAGTAATGCACTGCAGGACAGACAAGGAATAGACTCGATCAGAAGCAGTGTAGCACTGCTATGGCTATCAGACGCAGTTACAGCACTGCTAGGCTAGACATGGAACAGATTGGATCCAGATAGAGAACAGGTACAGAAGAACAGGCAAGGCTATAACATCAACAACACCAACATCATTATACCAGGCGAGCACCACACAGAAGAGCAGATGGTAAAACCCCTGGGTCAGCAGCAAGGGGCTACACCCAGCAAAACACAAGAGACTGACCCAAAGCCCCACAGTTCACAGGCAGATAGCTGCATAATGCTGGCACCTGATAAAACACACCCAGAAACAGATCAAGGAATGTTAACTCCATCAGAACCAGGATCACCAGAACCGTAGAACAAACGATACAGGGCACAGTTCCACACAAGGCCACAGCCAACCACGCATTGCAAAACCAGCATACATGGGAACACCTACAGCCAGTACACAAAGCTTATGCAGCCAGCCTGCACGGCACCGGTGACAGGAACCACAGAGATGCAGACCCGGAAGCCACAACACAGACCACAGTTCACACACACCGCAGCCAGCACGCAGTCCTAAGTAACCAGCTACACAGGTGTCAGCCCTGCAGCCAGTACGCGAGAGAGCCTGCCAGCCAGCCTACACGGCAACTATGACAAGAACTGAACAGAGATGCAGACACGGGGAGTGCACACATTCACAGGCAGCAGTTCACACAAGACACCGCAGCCAGCACGCATCCCCAAGCAACCACAGGAGGCAGTCTGCAGCCAGTACGCGAGAGAACCTGCAGCCAGCCTACATGGCCATAACTGTCACAGTGAACCACCCGTGACAAGGGGGAGATCACACTTACAGAAAGGCAGGAGGCTCCTTTGAATTCAGAAACAGTGTAGAAAAAGTTGTTTTATCTTAGATATCTCTGACAAGTCTCCGCTTCCTCCCTCAGCCGTCTTCTGAGTCTTAGAAGGATCTTGCCTGACATTAGACCCCGTGGCCATAACTTTGCAGTGCTTTTAGGTGGGGCAGGCATATTTTTAAATAAAGTGATTTAAAAATGTTACTAGTTACACTATTCTCTATTATGACATGAAATTTGGTTAAAGTACAGCGATCCTTTAAAAAATTAATCTAAGACATTTTTTTAAACTTTCGCTGTTCCTGTTCCACTATCCTGAGAAAGACTATTCCACAGATTTACAGTTCTCACAGTAAAAAGCCTTGACGCCTTTGGAGACTGAACTTTTATACTCCAGATGAAGGCAGTGCCCCTTGTCTTTTGGGAAAATTTACATAGTACAGCTCTTCATATTATTTTTTGTATGGCCCGTTCTAAAGGGGTTTTGTCACTTCAGCAAATAGCATTTATCTTGTTATCAAGTTAATGCAAAGCACTTACTAATGTATTGTGATTGTCCATTTGCTTCCTTTGCTGTCTGGATTCATATTTCCATTACATTATACACTGCTTGTTTCCAGGGGTTATGACCACCCCACAATCTAGCAGCAGTGGCCATGCTTGCACACTATAGAAAAATCCACCAGCCTATGGGAGCTCCCAAAGTCCCGGTCACCAGAGAGGCCAGAGCCTCTTCCTAAAGTGTGCAAGCACAACCACCACTGATGGATTGCAGTGTATATTTGATGCAAAATGTATCAAGCTAGCAAAGGAAGCAATATAGGTAATGGCAATATATTAGTAAGTGGCTTGTATTAACTTTGAAGTGCCAAAAACCCCCTTAAATGTGTCCAGTTGTGTAGGCCACATCCTCTACACAAGCAGCGGGCACAGTTCATGGGGTGGGTGGGTATGGCAGTGGTACGCTAGATAATAAGCAGCGGCAGGTGATGCAGGTTGGCGGTGGTACACTAAATAATAAGAGGCAGTAGGCACAGTTCATGGGGTATGTAGGTGGAATACTATATAATAGACAGCAATATGCCTGTCTCCCATGGGGTTGGCACATTTTCCTATAGTGTGCAAGCATGACCACCACTGCTGGACTGGTCGTAACCCCTGGATGTGAGCAGTGTATAATGCAATGGAAAAATGAATCCAGCCAGCAAAGGAGACAATATGGACAATTACAACACATAAGTAAGTGCCTTGTATTAACTTTCTCTACATGATAAATGCCTTTTGATGAAGTGAGACGACCCTTTAATGAGAATGGAATTGCATTCCTGTGGTTATTTGGGAAGGTTGATAAGTGTTTCTAGAGAGAGAGAGAGACTCAGGAGGACTACTACCATCATTGTTACTGCCTATACACAACTATTGAGAAGAGCTTAGGCCTCTTTCTACACTTGTGTTGTGAGGATCCGCGCACTTCCGTCGCCGGAAATGCCCGCCGCATCCGTCACTACAGCAAGACAACTGAAAGCATTTCAAGACTGATCAGTCTTCAAAATGCTTTC
The DNA here is from genome assembly GCA_033119425.1 of Bufotes viridis. Lineage (NCBI taxonomy): Eukaryota > Metazoa > Chordata > Amphibia > Anura > Bufonidae > Bufotes > Bufotes viridis. Next base: position 5,795 of record JAKVIS010006167.1, read on the forward strand.
AGTGTTACTATGGCAGCCAGGACGCTACTAAAGTCCTGGTTGCCATAGTGCAGTGGGGAGCCAGGGGAGCAGATACTTACAGTCAGTGCAGCTCGGGCGCTCCACAATGACGCCAGAGCGCTTCACGCGCATGGATCACGTGATCCATGCTCATGGGGCGCTCTGACGCCATTGTGGAGCGCCCTGGGACTCGGGAGCCGCACGGACGGTAAGTATACTTCTCCCTGCCTCCCACTACACTTTACCATGGCAGCCGGGACTTTAGCGTCCTGGCTGCCATGGTAACCATTCACAAAAGCTAAACGCCGGATCCGGGCGATGCGCCGAAACGACGCTTAGCTTAATGCCAGATCCGGATTAATGCACTTCAATGGGCATTAATTCCGATCCGGGCGTACGGCATGTCTTCCGGATTTTTGGACGGAGACAAATCCGCAGCATGCTGCGGTTTTGTCAACGCCCAAAAACGCTCACATACTGAACGGAAGACATCCTGATGCATCCTGAACGGAATGCTCTCCATTCAGGATGCATTAGGATAAATCCTGATCAGTATCTTTCCGTCCTAGAGCCCCGAGGACGGAACTCTAGGACGGAAAGCAAAAACGCATATGTGAAAGGGGCCTTACTCTGAATAAACCTCCAAACTGCTGCTCTATGTACTGCAACTCCTATCATCTACTCAGTAAAGAGAGAATTTGTTTATTGAAACCATCAGGCAGCGGTCTCAGTACCAGAGTGTGCCTCAAGTGGGAAAAAGGTTTGCACCACTCAGTTCACTGCACGGTCCAAGGGGCGTTGAGTGAGACAGCCATTGTGAACCACTATTCCTATCCATGCCACAACTACCACTCCCATCTTCCTGGCTCTCCCCGAGGCTTGCCGCAGCAGACTGTAAGCCCCAGTGTGGCATTACCACTTCTGCACCCCGCTACTGCCTTTACTACCACTTGTGCAACCCGCTACTGTCTTTACTGGTTAACCTCACGTCATCATGTCTAATTATTCCAGGTCCAAACACTATGCATTCCTGTTTTGCAACGGTTATGTTCACGCGAAATGAGCCTGGTTCACCAGCAGGTGGCAGCAAATAAGGCAGAGCTACAGTTAGATAAAATGGTGCTTTCCATTCCATTCTACACCCCTCTCTGTGGAGGAGTGGGCGAGTCCCACTTCCTGAAGGAAGGGTGGGGACCAGTTTCTAGAGCAGTCTAGCTTACCCCCTGCTAGGGAAGGAGAAGCAAGTGCTGGGCAGCCAGGCCAAGCCGAGCCAAGCCAGCTAGAGCACCTTCAGCACTGCTGGATGTGGAGGCCACAGCTTAGAGCCTCAGAAGCCAGGAGAAGAGTTCCATGGCACATTTCATAATTAGAGACAGACTACAAAGAGAGAAGTTGCAGCATAAAGAAGAAGCTGTTATACAGCAAGCCTGTCAGCACAGCAGAGCCAGAGGGCAACAGATGTCGCAGACTTGAGTTTGCCTGCCAGATTTTTAATTCTAAAGCCTGCTGGGACCAAGACAAGTTGAAGATTGCATCTGATGAAAGTTTATCAAAGTAAAGCTGCTATTCAACTTCACCAAAAGACAGAAAAGAATGCTGAGATAAGAGCCGACATCTAAAAAATATATCAAATTTATTGAGAACAACAGACACAACAAGGACAGATTAGACCATTGTATACAATGAGTCATGGCAGTGTGGACTAAATACGAACGCACACCATCCTGACACTACCACATATATATGAGCACAGTCCCACATAAATAAACAATAAGTAAAATGCATAAGATCCATCAACATTGAATAGTATGAAGGTAATACTTATCATAAAAATGGCATAGTGGAAATGTGCGTGGTAGGCAAGGGAAAACCTAACGCTGTATCGCTCAGGCTCTGCTGGCTTCCCTCAGGGGTGCCTGTTCAAAGTCCCAAATGAACTCATATATATATAGGCATAATAATAGAGATAATGTTAATCACCTGCACTGTAGGCATGCAAGTGTTCCATGAGGGAGACTGCCATAAGAGGGAGGTGTCAGTAGATCGTGCACACCGCCTATAGGAGAGAATGTTTTCGCGCCAATAACATCGAGGCGGAAGTACCAAGTGCGCATGCGCCGGACCAAGTGGATCGAATAGGCGCATGAGTCTCGCCCACAGGCAGGATTGCCCGATGCGCATGCGTGAAAACGTATAACGCGCTGCACTCTCAAAGCGCCGCACGCCCTGCCCAAAGACTGGAAACTGGCGTAGCGCGATGTAAAAGCAGGTGAGGGCACGGCACATGCGCAAAGGGACAATGTGAGCGAGAGGGCAAAAGGAAGGGAAACAAACAGGGATATAACATATACAAAATAACACAGAAGAAAAATGAAAATTAAAAATAACCATAACCACCATCAAACTTGAGAACAAGTTATAGGCCAGTAAACAGGCAAAAGTGCAAAATGTGCATGTATAAAGTGCATAAAAGCACAAAGAAACACAAACATGATAAAGTGCCTAAATCATATCCATTATTTTAGCATATTCACGTGAACTTCACGCTAAATATTTATTGTTATATTTTATTATTATTTATTTGTTTTTATATTTTTTTATTTTTATACATTATTTATAAATTAAATATATTTTATACTTTTTATACTATATTTTTTGTGTATCTTTTTATATTTGTTACTTTTTTATATATTATTTATATTTCTCAATAAATTTGATATATTTTTAGACGCAGCTCTTATCTCGGTATTCTTTTCGCTTTGGTGCGACTGCATACTCAGCACCGTGCGCCGATACTCTTGTTTCATTTGGTGTGCCCCCGTTTCTTAGGTTATTTGTTTGATTTCTTAGCAGGCTATTCAAGTCCAAGTCTGGACTCAATTATTTCCTTCAAATTCCTCAGCTATTCACCTCTATTTGTTTGCTTGACCCAACGCCTGGGGTCCAGCCGTATCCAGGGTAGAAGCACAGTGACACTCTCATACAACATAAAGGGACATTTTAGGCTACCTCTATACCACTCGGCCATTCCTACACCTGGGTACCACCACCACTACAAAAGGGGCCCTAGCCGCTGCGCTGCCTTGTAAGACCAAGCATCAAGATAGGACCTTCACTGGTCCACAGTTTATGAGGCAAATGTATATACATGCAGAGAGGCACCCAGGGATGACCCTGCACTTACTTGTATCCCTGGGTGCCGCTCCGTTCGTCCCTCTGTAGCCCCGGTACTGGCGCACCCGCTTTTCCTATTTTTGTCTGGGGCGGAGATATCTTCTTTGCCCTGGCGTCTCCTTCTCCCAAGCCTGAGCGCTGGCCAATCGCATCGCTCAGCTCATATGAGTTGAGCACTGCGATTTGCCAGCGCTCCAGGCATGGAGAAGGAGACGCCAGGGCGTGTGCAGGGAGAGTTAGATCAGTGGGCATGTGATAGGCCACCCTAAAAGATTTGTTTTTAGGGAGTCCCTAAAACTGTGGATGTTGGGAGATTAACCTAATCTTCTGGTGCAGCATGAGAGCAGTCTTGGAGACGGGAGGTTCAGATTATGGTGGACATTAGTCAGTAAATCATTTGTCAGTACAGAGATGCAGGATAAGATGGTATGCAGAGGGTGTGGAGATATAGGGGTGTAGCACTGTGTAGAGCTTTGTGGGTGAGAGGAGAAGTTTGAATTGATTTCTATACTGTATAGGCAACCAGTGCAATGACTGGCACAGGGCAAAGGCATCGGAGTAGTGGTTAGAGCAGATAGATGAGCCTGGCTGCTGCATTCAGTATAGATGGGGAGAGGGGAGAGTCTGGTAGGGGAGACCAATTAACAGTGAGTTACAGTAATCGGGACAGGAATGGATCCACTGTGAAGAAGAAGTCGGATTCTAGAGATGTTTTTGAGGTACAGGCAGTATGAGCGGGCGATTGAATATAGGGGCTGAAGGAAGTGAGAAAGGTTAGGTTAGGAAGCAGATTCTCTTCTACTTTCTGTGTGCAGTGAATGGGAGCTGGGTCTCCATCCACCACGTCTCGAGAAAACTGCAAACTAGACATTAAGCATGCATGGGAAAATTGCTAAAAATGACAGATACAAGTCATATAAAGGGCAGAAATAGCATTATTTCTCATGTACACACTCTACTATTAATTAATGCAAAGTTTGCTGAAAGGTTAGGTATGGTTTAGGACTAATAGATTAAGACATACCGGAGTAGTGTCCGGTGGTCTGATAGTAGTGCCTTCAACTAGTGTGCTCAGCTGTTCAGGAAACTACAACTCCCAGCATGCATGCACAGCCAAAGGCTGTCTGGGCATGCTGGGAGTTGTAGTTTTGCAACAGCTGGAGGCACACTGGTTGGGAACACACTGGTCTACAGTGTCAGATGCTGCAGAGAGATCCAAAGAATGAGTAGATGCGCCAAAATGTGCTAGAATTTTGGTGCATTTATGACAAGATCTAGATGCAAACACATTAATAAATTTGCTCTGTTCTTTTTGCCCTACACAGCAATCGGACTGACACTGTATCTGATTATAGGGAGCTTGTACTTTCTGCAGGTAGTAGTTCTAGACAGATTTTATTAGGCTGCAAACATAATCAGGGTTCCATTTAATGGTGTGCGGCAGTGGCAGCATGGGAAATATTATCCCGGTGTCTGAGATAAATTACATTTTATTAGTCTCAGTAGAGATGTTGACTAAGCATACTTTTCAATTAATGTCTGTCTTATGAATGTGATATCGGAATGAAATATTATCTCCTGGCTCACAGATCATGGGACATGGGCATGGGGTAATGTTCACCTTGTATCTCTTATTTCAGATATGTTTATGCCTTTATATACATAAACCATTTTAGGCCTCTAAACCTGACTGTATAATCAATGAGTGTTGTAAACAGGGGAGAGACCCCACTTATAGTCGGAAGAGCAGCTCTGGAGAACAATACTTTGTAAGGAATGTTTCCACCTGCCTGTATGGCTACAGCCCAGCTGGGAATTAATACTGGAGGCAGTTATTACATCTTCATAATGATATTAGCATTGTCCTACAGCTGTCACCAGGGGATGCAGGGATTACTATA
>JAKVIS010006168.1:0-10849 GCA_033119425.1 Bufotes viridis
GCAGCCCTAGATCCCTCTGGCCCCCTGAGCCAAGGCAGGAAAAGTCTCTGCCAGTAAGAAGGTCCACGCAGTCTACCAGGGGTGCCCACCTGTGAGGTTTGGAGACTATATGTGTGACAGGAGTAATCCCTCACGGAAATTCTTGTTTAATTGCCTGCAAGACCGGGTACGGACTCATGTTTTCCTTTGAGCCGCCAGGAACTTTTGTTGTTGCCCCTTTTCACCACACTTATCCTTTGCCAGCAGAGCTGCCTGATAATCTTATTGCAAATGTAGTGATTGTTATATGTGCCTGCTTTGCATTTTTGTCTTTCAGATCTCAGTTTCAAGCTGGGCGGAAGGATTCTGTTTCACTGCAATCGTGTGTACCTCCATTATTCCTACTAACAATCAGTGTGCCACCGTTACCGGCACTGGCGTTACAAACTGTTAGGGACCTTGCCACCAGCACGCTAAACCTTCAACACCCAGGGCACCTCACCTACCATCTGGCCTGATCCCTATACCTAGAGAGTGCCCCAGAGGATCCACGTGCCACCTCTTCATCACTGCCTGCACGCCTGTCCAGGGTCTACTACAAACTGTGAGTACCAAGAGCAACCCTCGGTGTAGCTACTGACCCCCGTGACCTCACACTCGCCCACCCTGAAGGTCTGGCATACTGCATACAGCAAGAACTGAAAGACCTGTGATGATGTCAGGAGAGGGCAGAGCTCAGCAGTGCAGAGGAGAAGTGGTGGTGAAGGACCTGTGATGATGTCACCATCATGAGATCAATGCAGGAGAGGTGGAGCTCAGCAGTGAATACCAGAAGTGGTGGTGAAGTAGCTGTGATGACCTTGCCATCATCTGATCTGGCAAAGGGGATGGGGCTCAGCAGTGAAGAGCAAAAGTGGTGGGCTAGGATCTGTGATGAAGTTATGAGACATGAAACGTTCAATAGAAAACTATTCGAGGCAGCGAGGAAAGGAGCTAAAGGGGTATTCCGAGATTTTGATACTGGAATTGTAGCATCCCCAAGTCAGAGCAATGTGTGGGACTAACCTGGGGAATGCCAGTGATGGAGAGGCCGGCACGCCAGTTCCTCTGGGGCACTCTCTGGGTTCTGAAGGGACACAGCCAGGTGCAAGGTGAGGTGCCCTTGGTGTTGTAGTTTAACGTGCCTATGGCTAAGTCCCTGATGTTTCGTGACGCCAGTGCCAGTAAACGGTGGCACACCGTATTATAGTAGGAATAATAGAGGTGCAGACTTGTAGCTTGAAAACAGAATTCCAACTTTACTGAAACAGTGGAAATACAGCAGGCAACCTCTTACAACAGTTCTTGTTGCAGACAATAGACTTTTGTACAGTCGCAGTTACAGCAGGCTTACATCCAGCAAGGTAAAAGAGGGTTAAATAACAGGACTTTGAATTGCAGGTGAACCTTACTTTCTTCCTGGCTTGTCCTGACTGGAATTGATGCTTCAAGGCCCCAATGCCCTACTTCTGGCTTATATCCTTGAATCTCCAGTTTGCAGTGTACCTCCTCTGACATTACAGTACCTCTTGCTCTAGGGATTGCCTCTGCTTGACTTCTGCTGACTTGCCTAGGCCCGTGACATGTGGCCTTCACAGACTCCAGGGTCTGCACTCCTTCCCAGGCCCAGGGCCTGGTGTAGACTTCACAGGCTCATGGCCTGGAGTAGACTGAACTGAGCTTAGCTGCCTTCCCTGACTGGGCCTTATATAGACTAGGGCTACCTAGCTCCCTCTAGTGACTAGAGCTGGAATTACATCCCTAGCCGGCCTGCACATAGCACATTTCACAGTAACAGGGAATTAAATACCATAAATTGCATTACATTTTACAAATAGGACTTTTACCAGCCTCCCCATAAACAAGAGGAACGACAGCATCCAAGTGACCCTTCTGTAGTGACGGGCATTACAACTCCCGTACACTACATACCCCGCTGCTTTAAGCTGAGTACGCCTCGTACTCTAACAGAGTACCGCCCGACTGGAATTTTCACCTGAAAGAGACAAGAAAAACATGCAGGCATACATACATATCAGTAATCAATTCCATCTGCATTGACAATTATGATCAGGTCCAGCTGGTAACGGAGAAGTGCGGTGACAAGGGGCGTCGTTCTCTTTCTTCAGGATAGTGAGTGGAACTGGGGCGCTGACCTGGCACAGCGGATGTTGGGGAATACCAGGATAGTCCATGACAATGAATAAGTCCATAATAAGAGCAACATAGACTTGGATAAAAAATTTTCTTGAGTAATAAATACGGTCAGCAGTACATACATATAAAATGACAATACAGGACTCTGACAATACCAGGAAACACCTTCCTGGCAAGTCCTGCGTATATTTAAAGTGCTGACATAAAAGCCCTTTTCAACCTGAAATGGGGGTTAAAAGGGGATAAAGTGCAAATAAAAGCACAACGTGGATTTATTAAAGTACTTAACGCCAAAATGGTAGCAGCAGGCAGGATGTCCCGGAACAGAAAAGAGGCAGGCTGGGAGCAGTGATTCCACAGTGGCAACTTATCTTCACAAACATGCCACCGGCCGTGGGGAACTGGCAGCAAGCTCTACCAGCCTGGCAAACTTAAAGGAACAGTTCCTGCAACATGTATGATGTACCTGTGAGGATGAGCAAAAATGGCCTAGCAGGCCTGCTCACAGAGTACGTATCAAATGAACCCTGTTCATCAGAGGTAGTGCAGCCCTGTGCTGCTGGTAGTCTGGGCCATGCACCAGGGCCACTTGGAGGGTGCCCACCAAAGAGAATGGGCTGGAAACATCACAGGTATTGGGCCTACCCACCTCACTGGCCCGCTGGGTTGCGGACACACAGGAGCTGCTGGTCTCGGGACACGGGCCGGCGCTGGGGTAGACACTTCCTCTGGCCGGGACATAACGCTCCCGTCAAGGCGTACTCGGCTCCTGGCGTATGTCAATTTATCCGCTTACACGGACCTTGGGTGGCTCAGCGTTAGCGGTAGGACTTGGTACTACGGGTTCAGGATGCACAGGGGGCACAGGTAACTCACCACCGCTGGACTGCTGCGCTGCCTTCTTAGACTCTGTCACTTGCCGCAGGCCATCCAGAGTAAGCCTGTAAGGAAGCAATCCGCTCCTCCAGGGGCGGAGATCTCACTGCTGGATTCCGGCACACTTGCAGCAGGCTCAGACGAGGTTCTTTCATGGCGGTTCCTCCTGCAGGTCATCCATTGCTTCACTGAACTAGGCCATCCGCGCCCAATCAGCGTCTGTCTTCTCTCGTCGCGGCAGCTCTGGAGAGGGGTAAGGACTGGGAGAGCTTGTCCAGGATCGTCGGCTGCCAGAAGATGTTCGGGCCGAGAAAGGAACTCTTTTCCTGAGTACGTATTCGGATGGGTCCCGGCGGGTCCTCTGCTTCCACCGGATCCTCTGCTTCTTCCCAGTCCTCCGGTACCGGTCCTGGACGGGTCACCGCAGTGGCATATGGGCCTCGCAGGCCCTCTGCGGGAGTGAACTCCACTTTCTCTCCGACCGCTAGATTATGCAGTCGCCCGGGAGATAGCTGCACTTGACGGACCGGCGATTCACGTAATAGTCCCGGTTGGTGCCGGTTTCTTGGATGAATCCAAATCCTCTGACCTTGTCAAACTCGAGCACGACTCCGGTGCGGCGTTCGAGCTGGGGCTTGCTGTCCCTGGAGTCCTCATAAATCCGCTTGGTGACTTCCTCGAAATACTTTTTCTGCGTGGTAGTTTTTAAAGTTGCCGCCACTCGGATCTCGGCCATCAGGGCCGACCACGCGAGGTTCCGCGGGAGGAAGCCTTCTCGCTGCGGGTGGAAACGGCAGGGCTCGGCTTGTGGCCATGGACAGGTTTGGGCCATGTCGCTGGGAGTATACGCTGGGGGCGCAGGGCGCTCCTTAGTTGCTCCTGGGGTCGCCTCCATTGCACCAACTACTGCTCCGGATCCCTCTGATTCAGGTAGGAAACCCCGTAGCAGGGTGAGCCACTGTTCCTGCAGGCTCCACCCCGACGTTTCTTGCACGCCCCCTAGGTATTCCAGTATAGGGTAGGCGGTGTCCATATTATAATCCTCAAAGGAAGGCGTTCCCTCCAGGCCGTCTTCTCCTCCCTCTTGGAGGGTTTTGGCGCCAAATTTTCGCGCCACTGAGGTCAGGGATGGCGCAAGAAGAAGTCCAATGGCGCCGGCGGCCATCTTGGGCGCCATGATGCATCAATTCAATGACAGCAAGCAGCGGTAGTAAAACAGCATAAAAGTCCACAAAAATGCACTTTGAAGTGGCGATTTTCTTCCTCTTGATAGCGCAACACTGCACAGCGCTTTCTGGAGGTTTTAGGGACACTTTTTGTATGTTTTTCAGTCCGCAAAGTTCACTTTCAAATAAACAGGCGTTTTGTCACTTGGCAAACTGGTTAAGGCACAAAGTTCACGTTTTTGCTCACAGTCCGTAAAACGTGCGTATCCTGTTCGTGACGCCAAAATGTAGCATCCCCAAGTCAGAGCAATGTGTGGGACTAACCTGGGGAATGCCAGTGATGGAGAGGCCGGCACGCAGTTCCTCTGGGGCACTCTCTGGGTTCTGAAGGGACACAGCCAGGTGCAAGGTGAGGTGCCCTTGGTGTTGTAGTTTAACGTGCCTATGGCTAAGTCCCTGATGTTTCGTGACGCCAGTGCCAGTAAACGGTGGCACACCGTATTTATAGTAGGAATAATAGAGGTGCAGACTTGTAGCTTGAAAACAGAATTCCAACTTTACTGAAACAGTGGAAATACAACAGGCAACCTCTTACAACAGTTCTTGTTGCAGACAATAGACTTTGTACAGTCGCAGTTACAGCAGGCTTACATCCAGCAAGGTAAAAGAGGGTTAAATAACAGGACTTTGAATTGCAGGTGAACCTTACTTTCTTCCTGGCTTGTCCTGACTGGAATTGATGCTTCAAGGCCCCAATGCCCTACTTCTGGCTTATATCCTTGAATCTCCAGTTTGCAGTGTACCTCCTCTGACATTACAGTACCTCTTGCTCTAGGGATTGCCTCTGCTTGACTTCTGCTGACTTGCCTAGGCCCGTGACATGTGGCCTTCACAGACTCCAGGGTCTGCACTCCTTCCCAGGCCCAGGGCCTGGTGTGGACTTCACAGGCTCATGGCCTGGAGTAGACTGAACTGAGCTTAGCTGCCTTCCCTGACTGGGCCTTATATAGACTAGGGCTACCTAGCTCCCTCTAGTGACTAGAGCTGGAATTACATCCCTAGCCGGCCTGCACATAGCACATTTCACAGTAACAGGGAATTAAATACCATAAATTGCATTACATTTTACAAATAGGACTTTTACCAGCCTCCCCATAAACAAGAGGAACGACAGCATCCAAGTGACCCTTCTGTAGTGACGGGCATTACAACTCCCGTACACTACAGAATGACCTATCTTCAAGCTGCGAGAAGGCCAAGGCACTCACAAGTCATCAGTATCAAAATCTCGGAAAATGCCTCGGAAAAGAAGACACCAAATTTGGGATTTTACGTTGTAAATTAATAGTGTAATTTTGCTGATGTTGTTATATAGATCAAGGTTTACATTCTGTGTATTGCATTGCCCTACTGTACTGGGTGTGATGTCCTCCTTTTGGGGTTATGAATGTGGTCAACCTAACTGCGGTGCTAAGTGCTAAGCTGATTGGTGGAGCAGCAGTGAGCGAGAAGAAATGTGCTATGTGCGGCAAAGAGGTCTGCAGGTGCAGGGTAGAGATAATACAGATGATGAACAGATTATAAGAAGTGTTTTCTAATGATATGTATGGATATAATCATAATTATCTTAGCTGATCATTAATTGTCTGGAATTATTGCAAAATATCATGGATAGCAGTGCGCCACTTGTTAAAGGGGTTGTCCGAGATAGGTCATCAGGATAGGTCATCAATATCAGAATGGTGGAGGTCCGACACCCAACATCCCACATTCAACTGTCTAAAGATGCCACAGCATTCCAGTGAGCGCTGCAGCCTCTTCCTAGGCTAGTGTGTAGTGTCCTGAAATACAGTCGTGGGCAAAAGTTTTGAGAATGACACAAATATTAGTTTTCACAAAGTTTTACTGCTTTCAGATCTTTGTTTCAGTTGTTTCTGTGATGTAGTGAAATATAATTACACGCACTTCATACGTTTCAAAGGCTTTTATTGACAATTACATGACATTTATGCAAGAGTCAATATTTGCAGTGTTGGCCCTTCTTTTCAGGACCTCTGCAATTCGACTGGGCATGCTCTCAATCAACTTCTGGGCCAATTCCTGACTGATAGCAACCCATTCTTTCATAATCACTTCTTGGAATTTGTCAGAATTAGTGGGTTTTTGTTTGTCCACCCGTCTCTTGAGGATTGACCACAAGTTCTCATTGGGATTAAGATCCGGGAGTTTCAGGCCATGGACCCAAAATGTCAATGTTTTGGTCCCCGAGCTACTTAGTTATCACTTTTGCCTTATGGCACGGTGCTCCATCGTGCTGGAAAATGCATTGTTCTTCACCAAACTGTTGTTGGATTGTTGGAAGAAGTTGCTGTTGGAGGGTGTTTTGGTACCATTCTTCATTCATGGCTGTGTTTTTGGGCAAAATTGTGAGTTCGCCCACTCCCTTGGATGAGAAGCAACCCCACACATGAATGGTCTCAGGATGCTTTACTGTTGGCATGACACAGGACTGATGGTAGCACTCACCTTTTCTTCTCCGGACAAGCCTTTTCTAGATGCCCTAAACAATCGGAAAGTGGCTTCATCAGAGAATATGACTTTGCCCCAGTCCTCAGCAGTCCATTTACCATACTTTCTGCAGAAGATCAATCTGTCCCTGATGGGGTTTTTTTGGAGAGAAATGGCTTCTTTGCTGCCCTTCTTGACACCAGGCCATTTTCCAAAAGTCTTCGCCTTACTGTGCGTGCAGATGCGCTTACACCTGCCTGCTGCCATTCCTGAGCAAGCTCTGCACTGGTGGCACTCCAATCCCACAGCTGAATCCTCTTTAGGAGACGATCCTGGCACTTGCTGGACTTTCTTGGACACCCTGAAGCCTTCTTAACAAGAATTGAACCCCTCTCCTTGAAGTTCTTGATGATCCTATAAATTGTTGATTGAGGTGCAATCTTAGTAGCCACAATATCCTTGCCTGTGAAGCCATTTTTATGCAACGCAATGATGGCTGCACGCGTTTCTTTGCAGGTCACCATGGTTAACAATGGAAGAACAATGATTTCAAGCATCACCCTCCTTTTAACATGTCAAGTCTGCCATTTTAACCCAATCATCCTGACATAATGATCTCCAGCCTTGTGCTCGTCAACATTCTGACCTGAGTTAACAAGACAATTACTGAAATGATCTCAGCAGGTCCTTTAATGACAGCAATGAAATGCAGTGGAAAGGTTTTTTAGGGATTAAGTTAATTTTCATGGCAAAGAAGGACTATGCAATTCATCTGATCACTCTTCATAACATTCTGGAGTATATGCAAATTGCTATTATAAAAACTTAAGCAGCAACTTTTCCAATTTCCAATATTTATGTAATTCTCAAAACGTTTGGCCATGACTGTACACTGCAAAGCTATGAAAGTGTTAATATCACTGTATTTCATGTATTATGTGCATATATTACATAACCCATAAGGTTATATACCGTAGGTACTGGGAGCTCCATGTGGCTAGACAGGACTAGAAGGCTAGACTAGGAGGAAGATGACTGTCTGCTGAGGAGAGAAGACTTCAGAGCAGCAAGGAGCAGATCCTGTAGGGAGATTCCATTCCCTTACAGACTACAAGCAGTTTATATGCCAGCCCTTATAAGGGAGAAGATCTACAGAAGGTTTAGGTGCCACTAAGGGATTGTGGACAACTTTGGCACGAAAGGTAATCATCGCCAATCTGACTATAGCCTCCTTTGCATATGGTCGAGACCGCATAGGCTACAAGCTGCCCACCATAACCAAAGGACAGGAAGGCATCCCTGTTCAGAGACTGTGTTCCTCTAAGGATACTGTAGATATCATATAATTATGTATATATATATCTGATGCTATAGAAAGTGCATTCCTTTATGAGGATAAAAGGAGAGATTGGCCAATCTGATTGTAATAGACAGAAGCTAGCCTCCATATACAAGCTTTGGGAATTACTTTAGTCGACTGTAAAGACTGCATTTTATGTGAACAGAGCTTGTGTGGATCACCTCTGGACGAGCTTCTGCAAAGTACAGTAAATCTGTTGTATCCGGTCTCATCATTTTACCAGACTACATTTTCCCCACAAGTTGTTGGTGTCACGATAACCAGGATCCTGCCTTGCACCGTAAAAACATCAACATTAAGGGTACCTCAGCTGTCATCAGGCAGAACAACCACAGTACCGGAGTGTGCCCCAAAGGGAAGAACCATATGCCCTTCCCGTCATTGCACGCTGGCCCAGGGAGCTTCATAAAAACGTGAGTACAACTACTGCACCCATCTGGCCACCCACACTCATGTGCGCTCCTGCGCCCCAGACGTTATAAGTGATGTCACGTTCTTCAGTCACATTTAATGAGTCTGATCTGCAATATCAAGCACAGCTGCTATACAACAGCTGATCAGCGGGGGTCCCACATATCAGACCTCCACTAATGTGATACTGATAATCTATCCTGAGGACACATAAGAATCTCAGAAAACCCTTTTAATGTGCTTCTCAAGCTTCCAGGATGTGTATGAAATTCATATTATTACTCACTGGCGGGCAGTTGGGTTGGAAACTTCCATAAATAACTGATGTTACTGCATTAGACTACCTGCACACGTTGTGGATTACAGGCCTTTTTTCATGCAGAAAAACCATACAGCATCAGCAAAATGAAGGAGATTCGACAAAACGGTGAGAATTTTAATAATCTTAAAGTCCACCACATATCTATTCTTTGTGAGACCCTGCACCTTTGATGTACCTGGAGTGTTTTTCACCATAGACTTTAATGGAGTTGCTAATATAAACATAAAATCGGCGACTAAAACATAAAACTACACAAAAAATGCACCATGATCCATGCGACGTAGGGGCGCTGTGACGTCATTGTGGAGTGCCCCGGGAGCCGCACGGATGGTAAGTGACTTCTCCCCTGGCTCCCTACTACTTTTTAAAGGCAGCCGGGACTTTAGTAGCGTCCTGGCTGCGATGGTTACCATACAGAAAGCTAAACATGGGATCCGGTGATGCGCCGAAACGACGTTTAGCTTAAAGTCGGATCTGGATTAATGCTTTTCAATGGGCCTTAATTCAGGATCCGTCCTTGCGGCATGCCTTCAGGATTTTTGGCTGGAGGAAAACACGCAGCATGCTGCAGATTTTCCTACGGCCAAAAAACGTTTGGGTACTGAACTGAAGACATCCTGATGCATCCTGAACGGATTTCTCTGAATTCAAAATGCATTGAGATAATCTAGATCAGTATCTTTCCGTCCTAGAGGACGAAACCCTAGGACCGGAAAGTTAAAACACAGATGTGAAAGAGGCCTTAGAAATTTAGAAGCAAATCTTGAAGTTTTCAGAAAATTTCCAAAACCCACTTTTTAAGGACCAGTTCAGTTATGAAGTCACTGTGGCGCTTACATAATAGACATACAAACACAGAAATGCAACAGCACTCTGCAACAAGAGCTCTGCCCAAGATGGGAGCTATAAGAGGACATTCGTGATATCGCATGCAAACAGTGGAGACATTAGTTTACATTTTGATCAAAGGTAGTAAGCCCACTCACTCCGACACGGTTGTCTCCTAGAGTGGGTACTAACGCTAAATCTGACCTGCTATGGGCCATGACAGCCACATAAAATCCTCCTAACGCTAAGTCCTACCTGTTATGGGCCACGACAGCCACACAAAATATCCAGGGAGTGTGGGCCCAGCATGCATGCTGGGATAGACCGTACTTATTAACCCCTTCTGGCGCTGTAGCAGCCTCCATTAGATCCAGGGACGCAGGTACCAACATGCATGCCGAGCCCACTGTGCACTCCTCCTAGAGCCAGATGGCTACTAGCAGGCAATGTGAGTACACATTCAGCTTTATACTCACTCTGATTGAAAACCAGCATCTGGGCCCACACTCCCTGGATTTTGTGTGGCTGTCGTGGCCCATAGCAGGTCAGATTTAGCGTTAGTACCCACTCTAGGAGACAACTGTGAAGGGGTGAGTGGGCTTACTACCTTTTGATCAAAATGTAAACTAATGTCTCCACTGTTTGCATGCGATATCACTAATGTCCTCTTATAGCTCCCATCTTGGGCAGAGCTCTTGTTGCAGAGTGCTGTTGCATTTCTGTGTTTCTATGTATAATTGCCATAGCTACGTGCACCTGCATACAGGGAGTGCTGACTGAACACCCCCCCTTGTGTTTCTGCTTACATAATAGACACCACCCATAAATGTCCCTATTTAATAAACAACCCCCCCCCCCCCAAGGTATGCAAAACTGATTTTACAAACTTTTACAAACTTTGTTAACCCGTTAGGTGCTCCACAAGAATTAAAGGAAAACGTAGTTGAGATTTCAGAATTTCACTTTTTTGGCAGATTTTACATTTTAATCCATTTTTTCTGCTAATAGAGCAAGGGTTAAAAGCCAAACAAAAGTTTATATTTATTGCCCTGATTCTGTAGTTTAAAGAGAAACCCCATATGTGGTCGTAAACTGCTGTACAGGCACATGGCAGGGGCGCAGAAGGAAAGGAACGCTATATGGTTTTTTGTAGGGCAGATTTCACTTGGATAATTTTAAGTTGCCATGTCACATTTGAATGAA
>JAKVIS010006169.1:0-10718 GCA_033119425.1 Bufotes viridis
ACCACCCAAACACAACAATAGCTGATCTCCTCAGGGAGACCAGCTACAAACTACCGCGGAGCCTCACTTAGAGTCTCAACACAGCAATCCGAAGTGCAAAGTTCCCTGGGAAAAGGGAATATGCAAAATAAATGTGGAGCCCCAGTTATGGGTCTACAACACAATGAAAGACCAGATATCCCTCAAAGGAAGGAAAACCAAGCAAAGGGTGTCTCCATTACAGAGATCACCAAATCCACCATATTAAGTGGCCCCTATGTCAAGATCCAGCTTTTTTACAAGCTTTAAGGATGTGACGGGGAAAACCTAAACCAGTTATCCATCCACAGACAGCTGTTTCGAGGTGTTGCCCCTCATCAGTGCGAGTAGGATTCTGGCTAACCGGGAGCAATGCCTCGGAGACCACCCAAACACAACAATAGCTGATCTCCTCAGGGAGACCAGCTACAAAAACACAGCGGAGCCTCACTTAAGAGTCTCAACACAGCAATCCGAAGTGCAAAGTTCCCTGGGAAAAGGGAATATGCAAAATAAATGTGGAGCCCCAGTTATGGGTCTACAACACAATGAAAGCCAGATATCCCTCAAAGGAAGGAAAACCAAGCAAAGGGGTGTCTCCATTACAGAGATCACCAAATCCACCATATTAAGTGGCCCCTATGTCAAGATCCCGCTTTTTTACAAGCTTTAAGGATGTGACAGGGAAAACCTAAGCCAGTTATCCATCCACAGACAGCTGTTTCGTGGTGTTGCCCCTCATCAGTGCGGAGTAGGATTCTGGCTAACCGGGAGCAATGCCTCGGGAGACCACCCAAACACAACAATAGCTGATCTCCTCAGGAGACCAGCTACAAAAAACACAGCGGAGCCTCACTTAGAGTCTCAACACAGCAATCCGAAGTGCAAAGTTCCCTGGGAAAAGGGAATATGCAAAATAAATGTGGAGCCCCAGTTATGGGTCTACAACACAATGAAAGCCAGATATCCCTCAAAGGAAGGAAAACCAAGCAAAGGGGTGTCTCCATTACAGAGATCACCAAATCCACCATATTAAGTGGCCCCTATGTCAAGATCCGCTTTTTTACAAGCTTTAAGGATGTGACAGGGGAAAACCTAAGCCAGTTATCCATCCACAGACAGCTGTTTCGGGGTGTTGCCCCTCATCAGTGCGGAGTAGGATTCTGGCTAACCGGGAGCAATGCCTCGGAGACCACCCAAACACAACAATAGCTGATCTCCTCAGGAGACCAGCTACAAAAAACACAGCGGAGCCTCACTTAAGAGTCTCAACACAGCAATCCGAGTGCAAAGTTCCCTGGGAAAAGGGAATATGCAAAATAAATGTGGAGCCCCAGTTATGGGTCTACAACACAATGAAAGCCAGATATCCCTCAAAGGAAGGAAAACCAAGCAAAGGGGTGTCTCCATTACAGAGATCACCAAATCCACCATATTAAGTGGCCCCTATGTCAAGATCCCGCTTTTTTACAAGCTTGAAGGATGTGACAGGGAAAACCTAAGCCAGTTATCCATCCACAGACAGCTGTTTCGGGGTGTTGCTCCTCATCAGTGCGGAGTAGGATTCTGGCTAACCGGGAGCAATGCCTCGGAGACCACCCAAACATAACAATAGCTGATCTCCTCAGGGAGACCAGCTACAAAAAACTACCAGCGGAGCCTCACTTAGAGTCTCAACACAGCAATCCGAGTGCAAAGTTCCCTGGGAAAAGGAATATGCAAAATAAATGTGGAGCCCCAGTTATGGGTCTACAACACAATGAAAGCCAGATATCCCTCAAAGGAAGGAAAACCAAGCAAAGGGTGTCTCCATTACAGAGATCACCAAATCCACCATATTAAGTGGCCCCTATGTCAAGATCCGCTTTTTTTACAAGCTTTAAGGATGTGACAGGGAAAACCTAAGCCAGTTATCCATCCACAGACAGCTGTTTCGAGGTGTTGCCCCTCATCAGTGCGAGTAGGATTCTGGCTAACCGGGAGCAATGCCTCGGAGACCACCCAAACACAACAATAGCTGATCTCCTCAGGGAGACCAGCTACAAAAAACTACTGCGGAGCCTCACTTAAGAGTCTCAACACAGCAATCCGAAGTGCAAAGTTCCCTGGGTAAAGGGAATATGCAAAATAAATGTGGAGCCCCAGTTATGGGTCTACAACACAATGAAAGCCAGATATCCCTCAAAGGAAGGAAAAACCAAGCAAAGGGGTGTCTCCATTACAGAGATCACCAAATCCACCATATTAAGTGGCCCCTATGTGAAGATCTCGCTTTTTTTACAAGCTTTAAGGATGTGACAGGGAAAACCTAAGCCAGTTATCCATCCACAGACAGCTGTTTCGGGGTGTTGCCCCTCATCAGTGCGGAGTAGGATTCTGGCTAACCGGGAGCAATGCCTCGGAGACCACCCAAACACAACAATAGCTGATCTCCTCAGGAGACCAGCTACAAAAACACCTGCGGAGCCACACTTAAGAGTCTCAACACAGCAATCCGAAGTGCAAAATTCCCTGAGAAAAGGGAATATGCAAAATAAATGTGGAGCCCCAGTTATGGGTCTACAACACAATGAAAGCCAGATATCCCTCAAAGGAAGGAAAACCAAGCAAAGGGTGTCTCCATTACAGAGATCACCAAATCCACCATATTAAGTGGCCCCTATGTCAAGATCCCGCTTTTTACAAGCTTGAAGGATGTGACGGGGAAAACCAAAGCCAGTTATCCATCCCCAGACAGCTGTTTCGGGGTGTTGCCCCTCATCAGTGCGGAGTAGGATTCTGGCTAATCGGGAGCAATGCCTCGGAGACCACCCAAACACAACAATAGCTGATCTCCTCAGGAGACCAGCTACAAAAACTACCGCGGAGCCACACTTAAGAGTCTCAACACAGCAATCCGAAGTGCAAAATTCCCTGAGAAAAGGGAATATACAAAATAAATGTGGAGCCCCAGTTATGGGTCTACAACACAATGAAAGCCAGATATCCCTCAAAGGAAGGAAAACCAAGCAAAGGGTGTCTCCATTACAGAGATCACCAAATCCACCATATTAAGTGGCCCCAATGTCAAGATCCCGCTTTTTTACAAGCTTGAAGGATGTGACAGGTAAAACCAAAGCCAGTTATCCATCCCCAGACAGCTGTTTCGGGGTGTTACTCCTCATCAGTGCGGAGTAGGATTCTGGCTAACCGGGAGCAATGCCTCGGAGACCACCCAAACATAACAATAGCTGATCTCCTCAGGGAGACCAGCTACAAAAAGCTACCGCGGAGCCTCACTTAGAGTCTCAACACAGCAATCCGAAGTGCAAAGTTCCCTGGGAAAAGGGAATATGCAAAATAAATGTGGAGCCCCAGTTATGGGTCTACAACACAATGAAAGCCAGATATCCCTCAAAGGAAGGAAAACCAAGCAAAGGGGTGTCTCCATTACAGAGATCACCAAATCCACCATATTAAGTGGCCCCTATGTCAAGATCCGCTTTTTTTTACAAGCTTTAAGGATGTGACAGGGAAAACCTAAGCCAGTTATCCATCCACCGACAGCTGTTTCGAGGTGTTGCCCCTCATCAGTGCGGAGTAGGATTCTGGCTAACCGGGAGCAATGCCTCGGAGACCACCCAAACACAACAACAGCTGATCTCCTCAGGAGACCAGCTACAAAAAACACTGCGGAGCCTCACTTAAGAGTCTCAACACAGCAATCCGAAGTGCAAAGTTCCCTGGGTAAAGGGAATATGCAAAATAAATGTGGAGCCCCACTTATGGGTCTACAACACAATGAAAGCCAGATATCCCTCAAAGGAAGGAAAACCAAGCAAGGGGTGTCTCCATTACAGATATCACCAAATCCACCATATTAAGTGGCCCCTATGTGAAGATCTCGCTTTTTTTTACAAGCTTTAAGGATGTGACGGGGAAAACCTAAGGCAGTTATCCATCCACAGACAGCTGTTTCGGGTGTTGCCCCTCATCAGTGCGGAGTAGGATTCTGGCTAACCGGGAGCAATGCCTCGGAGACCACCCAAACACAACAATAGCTGATCTCCTCAGGAGACCAGCTACAAAAAACACTGCGGAGCCTCACTTAAGAGTCTCAACACAGCAATCCGAAGTGCAAAGTTCCCTGGGAAAAGGGAATATGCAAAATAAATGTGGAGCCCCAGTTATGGGTCTACAACACAATGAAAGCCAGATATCCCTCAAAGGAAGGAAAACCAAGCAAAGGGGTGTCTCCATTACAGAGATCACCAAAT
The DNA here is from genome assembly GCA_033119425.1 of Bufotes viridis. Classification (NCBI taxonomy): domain Eukaryota; kingdom Metazoa; phylum Chordata; class Amphibia; order Anura; family Bufonidae; genus Bufotes; species Bufotes viridis. Next base: position 4,275 of record JAKVIS010006169.1, read on the forward strand.
CCACCATATTAAGTGGCCCCTATGTCAAGATCCCGCTTTTTTACAAGCTTTAAGGATGTGACGAGGTAAAACCTAAGCCAGTTATCCATCCACAGACAGCTGTTTCGGGTGTTGCCCCTCATCAGTGCGGAGTAGGATTCTGGCTAACCGGGAGCAATGCCTCGGAGACCACCCAAACACAACAATAGCTGATCTCCTCAGGAGACCAGCTACAAAAAACTACAGCGGAGCCTCACTTAAGAGTCTCAACACAGCAATCCGAAGTGCAAAGTTCCCTGGGAAAAGGGAATATGCAAAATAAATGTGGAGCCCCAGTTATGGGTCTACAACACAATGAAAGCCAGATATCCCTCAAAGGAAGGAAAACCAAGCAAAGGGGTGTCTCCATTACAGAGATCACCAAATCCACCATATTAAGTGGCCCCTATGTCAAGATCCCGCTTTTTTTACAAGCTTTAAGGATGTGACAGGGAAAACCTAAGCCAGTTATCCATCCACAGACAGCTGTTTCGGGGTGTTGCCCCTCATCAGTGCGGAGTAGGATTCTGGCTAATCGGGAGCAATGCCTCGGAGACCACCCAAACACAACAATAGCTGATCTCCTCAGGGAGACCAGCTACAAAAAGCTACAGCGGAGCCACACTTAAGAGTCTCAACACAGCAATCCGAAGTGCAAAATTCCCTGAGAAAAGGGAATATACAAAATAAATGTGGAGCCCCAGTTATGGGTCTACAACACAATGAAAGCCAGATATCCCTCAAAGGAAGGAAAACCAAGCAAAGGGGTGTCTCCATTACAGAGATCACCAAATCCACCATATTAAGTGGCCCCTATGTCAAGATCCCACTTTTTTACAAGCTTGAAGGATGTGACAGGTAAAACCAAAGCCAGTTATCCATCCCCAGACAGCTGTTTCGAGGTGTTACTCCTCATCAGTGCGGAGTAGGATTCTGGCTAACCGGGAGCAATGCCTCGGAGACCACCCAAACATAACAATAGCTGATCTCCTCAGGGAGACCAGCTACAAAAGCTACCGCGGAGCCTCACTTAGAGTCTCAACACAGCAATCCGAAGTGCAAAGTTCCCTGGGAAAAGGGAATATGCAAAATAAATGTGGAGCCCCAGTTATGGGTCTACAACACAATGAAAGCCAGATATCCCTCAAAGGAAGGAAAACCAAGCAAGGGGTGTCTCCATTACAGAGATCACCAAATCCACCATATTAAGTGGCCCCTATGTCAAGATCCCGCTTTTTACAAGCTTGAAGGATGTGACAGGGAAAACCAAAGCCAGTTATCCATCCCCAGACAGCTGTTTCGGGGTGTTGCCCCTCATCAGTGCGGAGTAGGATTCTGGCTAATCGGGAGCAATGCCTCGGAGACCACCCAAACACAACAATAGCTGATCTCCTCAGGGAGACCAGCTACAAAAAACTACCGCAGAGCCACACTTAAGAGTCTCAACACAGCAATCCGGAGTGCAAAATTCCCTGAGAAAAGGGAATATACAAAATAAATGTGGATCCCCAGTTATGGGTCTACAACACAATGAAAGCCAGATATCCCTCAAAGGAAGGAAAACCAAGCAAAGGGGTGTCTCCATTACAGAGATCACCAAATCCACCATATTAAGTGGCCCCAATGTCAAGATCCCGCTTTTTTACAAGCTTGAAGGATGTGACAGGTAAAACCAAAGCCAGTTATCCATCCCCAGACAGCTGTTTCGGGTGTTACTCCTCATCAGTGCGGAGTAGGATTCTGGCTAACCGGGAGCAATGCCTCGGAGACCACCCCAACATAACAATAGCTGATCTCCTCAGGGAGACCAGCTACAAAAAGCTACCGCGGAGCCTCACTTAGAGTCTCAACACAGCAATCCGAAGTGCAAAGTTCCCTGGGAAAAGGGAATATGCAAAATAAATGTGGAGCCCCAGTTATGGGTCTACAACACAATGAAAGCCAGATATCCCTCAAAGGAAGGAAAACCAAGCAAAGGGGTGTCTCCATTACAGAGATCACCAAATCCACCATATTAAGTGGCCCCTATGTCAAGATCCGCTTTTTTACAAGCTTTAAGGATGTGACAGGGAAAACCTAAGCCAGTTATCCATCCACCGACAGCTGTTTCGAGGTGTTGCCCCTCATCAGTGCGGAGTAGGATTCTGGCTAACCGGGAGCAATGCCTCGGAGACCACCCAAACACAACAACAGCTGATCTCCTCAGGAGACCAGCTACAAAAAACACTGCGGAGCCTCACTTAAGAGTCTCAACACAGCAATCCGAAGTGCAAAGTTCCCTGGGTAAAGGGAATATGCAAAATAAATGTGGAGCCCCAGTTATGGGTCTACAACACAATGAAAGCCAGATATCCCTCAAAGGAAGGAAAACCAAGCAAAGGGGTGTCTCCATTACAGATATCACCAAATCCACCATATTAAGTGGCCCCTATGTGCAAGATCTCGCTTTTTTTTACAAGCTTTAAGGATGTGACGGGGAAAACCTAAGGCAGTTATCCATCCACAGACAGCTGTTTCAGGGTGTTGCCCCTCATCAGTGCGGAGTAGGATTCTGGCTAACCGGGAGCAATGCCTCGGAGACCACCCAAACACAACAACAGCTGATCTCCTCAGGAGACCAGCTACAAAAACTACTGCGGAGCCTCACTTAAGAGTCTCAACACAGCAATCCGAGTGCAAAGTTCCTAGGAAAAGGGAATATGCAAAATAAACGTGGAGCCCCAGTTATGGGTCTACAACACAATGAAAGCCAGATATCCCTTAAAGGAAGGAAAACCAAGCAAAGGGGTGTCTCCATTACAGAGATCACCAAATCCACCATATTAAGTGGCCCCTATGTCAAGATCACGCTTTTTTACAAGCTTTAAGGATGTGACAGGGAAAACCTAAACCAGTTATCCATCCACAGACAGCTGTTTCGGGATGTTGCCCCTCATCTGTGCGGAGAAGGATTCTGGCTGACCGGGAGCAATGCCTCGGAGACCACCCAAACACAACAATAGCTGATCTCCTCAGTGAGACCAGCTAGAAAAAACTACAGCGGAGCCTCACTTAGAGTCTCAACACAGCAATCCGAAGTGCAAAGTTCCCTAGGAAAAGGGAATATGCAAAATAAGCGTGGAGCCCCAGTTATGGGTCTACAACACAATGAAAGCCAGATATCCTTTAAGGAAGGAAAACCAAGCAAAGGGGTGTCTCCATTACAGAGATCACCAAATCCACCATATTAAGTGGCCCCTATGTCAAGATCACGCTTTTTTACAAGCTTTAAGGATGTGACGGGGAAAACCTAAACCAGTTATTCATCTACAGACAGCTGTTTCGAGGATGTTGCCCCTCATCTGTGCGGAGTAGGATTCTAGCTGACCGGGAGCAATGCCTCGGAGACCACCCAAACACAACAATAGCTGATCTCCTCAGGGAAACCTGCTACAAAAACACAGCAATCCGAAGTGCAAAGTTCCCTGGGAAAAGGGAATATGCAAAATAAACGTGGAGCCCCAGTTATGGGTCTACAACACAGTGAAAGCCAGATATCCTTTAAAGGAAGGAAAACCAAGCAAATGGGTGTCTCCATTACAGAGATCACCAAATCCACCATATTAAGTGGCCCCTATGTCAAGATCCCGCTTTTTTACAAGCTTTAAGGAAGTGACGGTGAAAACCTAAACCAGTTATCCATCCACAGACAGCTGTTTCGGGTGTTGCCCCTCATCAGTGCGGAGTAGGATTCTAGCTAAACGGGAGCAATGCCTCGGAGACCACCCAAACACAACAATAGCTGATCTCAGGGAGACCAGCTACAAAAACACCGCAGAGCCTCAACACAGCAATCCAAAGTGCAAAGTTCCCTGGGAAAAGGGAATATGCAAAATAAACGTGGAGCCCCAGTTATGGGTCTACAACACAGTGAAAGCCAGATATCCTTTAAAGGAAGGAAAACCAAGCAAAGGGGTGTCTCCATTACAGAGATCACCAAATCCACCATATTAAGTGGCCCCTATGTCAAGATCCCGCTTTTTTACAAGCTTTAAGGATGTGGACGGGAAAACCTAAGCCAGTTATCCATCCACAGACAGCTGTTTCAGGGTGTTGCCTCTCATCAGTGCGGAGTAGGATTCTGGCTAACCGGGAGCAATGACTCGGGGACCACCCAAACACAACAATAGCTGATCTCCTCAGGGAGACCAGCTACAAACACCGCGAGCCTCACTTAAGAGTCTCAACACAGCAATCCGAGTGCAAAGTTCCCTGGGAAAAGGAAATATGCAAAATAAATGTGGAGCCCCAGTTATGGGTCTACAACACAATGAAAGCCAGATATCCCTCAAAGGAAGGAAAACCAAGCAAAGAGGTGTCTCCATTACAGAGATCTCCAAATCCACCATATTAAGTGGCCCCTATGTCAAGATCCCGCTTTTTGCAAGCTTTAAGGATGTGACGGGGAAAACCTAAGCCAGTTATCCATCCACAGACAGCTGTTTCGGGTGTTGCCCCTCATCAGTGCATAGTTTGATTCTGGCTAACCGGGAGCAATGCCTCGGATACCACCCAAACACAACAATAGCTGATCTCCTCAGGGAGACCAGCTACAAAAACACCGCGGAGCCTCACTTAAGAGTCTCAACACAGCAAGCCGAAATGCAAAGTTCCCTGTGAAAAGGGAATATGCAAAATAAATGTGGAGCCCCAGTTATGGGTCTACAACACAATGAAAGCCAAATATCCCTCAAAGGAAGGAAAACTAAGCAAAGTGGTGTCTCCATTACAGAGATCACCAAATCCACCATATTAAATGGCCCCTATGTTAAGATCCAGCTTTTTTACAAGCTTTAAGGATGTGACGGGGAAAATCTAAGCCAGTTATCCATGCACAGACAGCTGTTTCGAGGTGTTGCCCCTCATCAGTGCGGAGTAGGATTCTGGCTAAGCGGGAGCAATGCCTCGGAGACCACCCAAACACAACAATAGCTGATCTCCTCAGGGAGACCAGCTACAATAATCATCGCGGAGCCTCACTTAAGAGTCTCAACACAGCAATCCGAAGTGCAAAGTTCCCTGGGAAAAGGGAATATGCAAAATAAATGCGGAGCCCCAGTTATGGGTCTACAACACAATGAATGCCAAATATCCCTCAAAGGAAGGAAAACCAAGCAAAGGGGTGTCTCCATTACAGAGATCACCAAATCCATCATATTAAGTGGCCCCTATGTCAAGATCCCGCTTTTTTTTAAAAAGCTTGAAGGATGTGACAGGAAAAACCTTAACCAGTTATCCATCCACAGACAGCTGATTCGGGGTGTTGCCACTCATCAGTGCGGAGTAGGATTCTGGCTAACCGGAAGCAATGACTCGGAGACCACCCAAACCCAACAATAGCTGATCTCCTCAGGGAGACCAGCGACAAAAAACACAGCGGAGCCTCACTTAAGAGTCTCAACACAGCAATCCGAAGTGCAAAGTTCCCTGGGAAAAGGGAATATGCAAAATAAATGTGGAGCCCCAGTTATGGGTCAACAACACAATGAAAGACAGATATCCCTCAAAGGAAGGAAAACAAAGCAAAGGGGTGTCTCCATTACAGAGATCACCAAATCCACCATATTAAGTGGCCCCTATGTCAAGATCCGGCTTTTTACAAGCTTTAAGGATGTGACGGGGAAAACCTAAGCCAGTTATCCATCCACAGACAGCTGTTTCAGGGTGTTGCCCCTCATCAGTGCGGAGTAGGATTCTGGCTAACCGGGAGCAATGCCTCGGAGACCACCCAAACACAACAATTGCTAGCTGATCTCCTCAGGGAGACCAGCTACAAAAACACCACGGAGCCTCACTTAAGAGTCTCAACACAGCAATCCGAAGTGCAAAGTTCCCTGGGAAAAGGGAATATGCAAAATAAATGTGGAGCCCCAGTTATGGGTCTACAACATAATGAAAGCCAGATATCCCTCCAAGGAAGGAAAACCAAGCAAAGGGAGTCTCCATTACAGAGATCACAAAATCCACCATATTAAGTGGCCCCTGTGTCAAGATCCCGCTTTTTTTACAAGCTTTAAGGATGTGACGGGGAAAACCTAAGCCAGTTATCCATCCACAGACAGCTGTTTCGGGGTGTTGCCCCTCATCAGTGTGGAGTAGGATTCTGGCTAACCGGGAGCAATGCCTCGGAGACCACCCAAACACTAACAATAGCTGATCTCCTCAGGGAGACCAGCTACAAAAACACCGCAGAGCCACACTTAAGAGTCTCAACACAGAAATCCGAAGTGCAAAATCCCTGGGAAAAGGGAATATGCAAAATAAATGTGGAGCCCCAGTTATGGGTCTACAACACAATGAAAGCCAGATATCCCTCAAAGGAAGGAAAACCAAGCAAAGGGGTGTCTCCATTACAGAGATCACCAAATCCATCATATTAAGTGGCCC
>JAKVIS010006170.1:0-10860 GCA_033119425.1 Bufotes viridis
GAGATCAGTGATGGCTGCTGTAGGACATGTGACAGTGTGTGGCAGTTAGGAGATCAGTGATGGCTGCAGTAGGACATGTGACAGTGTATGGCAGTTAGGAGATCAGTGATGGCTGCTGTAGGACATGTGACAGTGTGTGGCAGTTAGGAGATCAGTGATGGCTGCAGTAGGACATGTGACAGTGTGTGGCAGTTAGGAGATCAGTGATGGCTGCTGTAGGACATGTGACAGTGTATGGCAGTTAGGAGATCAGTGATGGCTGCTGTAGGACATGTGACAGTGTATGGCAGTTAGGAGATCAGTGATGGCTGCAGTAGGACATGTGACAGTGTATGGCAGTTAGGAGATCAGTGATGGCTGCTGTAGGACATGTGACAGTGTATGGCAGTTAGGAGATCAGTGATGGCTGCTGTAGGACATGTGACAGTGTGTGGCAGTTAGGAGATCAGTGATGGCTGCAGTAGGACATGTGACAGTGTGTGGCAGATAGGAGATCAGTGATGGCTGCAGTAGGACATGTGACAGTGTGTGGCAGATAGGAGATTAGTGATGGCTGCAGTAGGACATGTGACAGTATATGGCAGTTAGGAGATCAGTGATGGCTGCTGTAGGACATGTGACAGTGTATGGCAGTTAGGAGATCAGTGATGGCTGCTGTAGGACATGTGACAGTGTGTGGTAGTTAGGAGATCAGTGATGGCTGCTGTAGGACATGTGACAGTGTATGGCAGTTAGGAGATCAGTGATGGCTGCTGTAGGACATGTGACAGTGTATGGCAGTTAGGAGATCAGTGATGGCTGCTGTAGGACATGTGACAGTGTATGGCAGTTAGGAGATCAGTGATGGCTGCTGTAGGACATGTGACAGTGTATGGCAGTTAGGAGATCAGTGATGGCTGCTGTAGGACATGTGACAGTGTATGGCAGTTAGGAGATCAGTGATGGCTGCAGTAGGACATGTGACAGTGTGTGGCAGTTAGGAGATCAGTGATGGCTGCAGTAGGACATGTGACAGTGTATGGCAGTTAGGAGATCAGTGATGGCTGCTGTAGGACATGTGACAGTGTATGGCAGTTAGGAGATCAGTGATGGCTGCTGTAGGACATGTGACAGTGTGTGGCAGTTAGGAGATCAGTGATGGCTGCTGTAGGACATGTGACAGTGTGTGGCAGTTAGGAGATCAGTGATGGCTGCTGTAGGACATGTGACAGTGTATGGCAGTTAGGAGATCAGTGATGGCTGCTGTAGGACATGTGACAGTGTGTGGCAGTTAGGAGATCAGTGATGGCTGCTGTAGGACATGTGACAGTGTATGGCAGTTAGGAGATCAGTGATGGCTGCTGTAGGACATGTGACAGTGTATGGCAGTTAGGAGATCAGTGATGGCTGCAGTAGGACATGTGACAGTGTATGGCAGTTAGGAGATCAGTGATGGCTGCTGTAGGACATGTGACAGTGTGTGGCAGTTAGGAGATCAGTGATGGCTGCTGTAGGACATGTGACAGTGTATGGCAGTTAGGAGATCAGTGATGGCTGCTGTAGGACATGTGACAGTGTATGGCAGTTAGGAGATCAGTGATGGCTGCTGTAGGACATGTGACAGTGTATGGCAGTTAGGAGATCAGTGATGGCTGCTGTAGGACATGTGACAGTGTGTGGCAGTTAGGAGATCAGTGATGGCTGCTGTAGGACATGTGACAGTGTGTGGCAGTTAGGAGATCAGTGATGGCTGCAGTAGGACATGTGACAGTGTATGGCAGTTAGGAGATCAGTGATGGCTGCTGTAGGACATGTGACAGTGTATGGCAGTTAGGAGATCAGTGATGGCTGCAGTAGGACATGTGACAGTGTATGGCAGTTAGGAGATCAGTGATGGCTGCAGTAGGACATGTGACAGTGTGTGGCAGTTAGGAGATCAGTGATGGCTGCTGTAGGACATGTGACAGTGTATGGCAGTTAGGAGATCAGTGATGGCTGCTGTAGGACATGTGACAGTGTATGGCAGTTAGGAGATCAGTGATGTCTGCTGTAGGACATGTGACAGTGTGTGGCAGTTAGAAGATCAGTGATGGCTGCTGTAGGACATGTGACAGTGTGTGGCAGTTAGGAGATCAGTGATGGCTGCTGTAGGACATGTGACAGTGTGTGGCAGTTAGGAGATCAGTGATGGCTGCTGTAGGACATGTGACAGTGTGTGGCAGTTAGGAGATCAGTGATGGGTGCTGTAGGACATGTGACAGTGTGTGGCAGTTAGGATATCAGTGATGGCTGCTATAGGACATGTAACAGTGTGTGGCAGTTAGGATATCAGTGATGACTGCTGTAGGACATGTGACAGTGTATGGTAGTTAGGAGATCAGTGATGGCTGCAGTAGGACATGTGACAGTGTATTGCAGTTAGGAGATCAGTGATGGCTGCTGTAGGACATGTGACAGTGTGCGGCAGTTAGGAGATCAGTGATGGCTGCAGTAGGACATGTGACAGTGTATGGCAGTTAGGAGATCAGTGATGGCTGCTGTAGGACATGTGACAGTGTATGGCAGTTAGGAGATCAGTGATGGCTGCAGTAGGACATGTGACAGTGTGTGGCAGTTAGGAGATCAGTGATGGCTGCTGTAGGACATGTGACAGTGTGTGGCAGTTAGGAGATCAGTGATGGCTGCTGTAGGACATGTGACAGTGTATGGCAGTTAGGAGATCAGTGATGGCTGCTGTAGGACATGTGACAGTGTATGGCAGTTAGGAGATCAGTGATGGCTGCAGTAGGACATGTGACAGTGTATGGCAGTTAGGAGATCAGTGATGGCTGCTGTAGGACATGTGACAGTGTATGGCAGTTAGGAGATCAGTGATGACTGCTGTAGGACATGTGACAGTGTATTGCAGTTAGGAGATCAGTGATGGCTGCTGTATGACATGTGACAGTGTGTGGCAGTTAGGAGATCATTGATGGCTGCAGTAGGACATGTGACAGTGTATGGCAGTTAGGAGATCAGTGATGGCTGCTGTAGGACATGTGACAGTGTGTAGCAGTTAGGAGATTAGTGATGGCTGCTGTAGGACATGTGACAGTGTGTGGCAGTTAGGAGATCAGTGATGGCTGCAAAGGACATGTGACAGTGTGTGGCAGTTAGGAGATCAGTGATGGCTGCTGTAGGACATGTGACAGTATATGGCAGTTAGGAGATCAGTGATGGCTGCAGTAGGACATGTGACAGTGTGTGGCAGTTAGGAGATCAGTGATGGCTGCTGTAGGACATGTGACAGTGTATGGCAGTTAGGAGATCAGTGATGGCTGCAGTAGGACATGTGACAGTGTGTGGCAGTTAGGAGATCAGTGATGGCTGCTGTAGAACATGTGACAGTGTATGGCAGTTAGGAGATCAGTGATGTCTGCTGTAGGACATGTGACAGTGTATTGCAGTTAGGAGATCAGTGATGGCTGCAGTAGGACATGTGACAGTGTGTGGCAGTTAGGAGATCAGTGATGGCTGCAGTAGGACATGTGACAGTGTGTGGCAGTTAGGAGATCAGTGATGTCTGCTGTAGGACATGTGACAGTGTATGGCAGTTAGGAGATCAGTGATGTCTGCTGTAGGACATGTGACAGTGTATGGCAGTTAGGAGATCAGTGATGGCTGCTGTAGGACATGTGACAGTGTATGGCAGTTAGGAGATCAGTGATGGCTGCTGTAGGACATGTGACAGTGTGTGGCAGTTAGGAGATCAGTGATGGCTGCAGTAGGACATGTGACAGTGTGTGGCAGTTAGGAGATCAGTGATGGCTGCAGTAGGACATGTGACAGTGTATGGCAGTTAGGAGATCAGTGATGGCTGCTGTAGGACATGTGACAGTGTATGGCAGTTAGGAGATCAGTGATGGCTGCTGTAGGACATGTGACAGTGTGTGGCAGTTAGGAGATCAGTGATGGCTGCAGTAGGACATGTGACAGTGTGTGGCAGTTAGGAGATCAGTGATGGCTGCAGTAGGACATGTGACAGTGTATGGCAGTTAGAAGATCAGTGATGGCTGTTGTAGGACATGTGACAGTGTATGGCAGTTAGGAGATCAGTGATGGCTGCAGTAGGACATGTGACAGTGTGTGGCAGTTAGGAGATCAGTGATGGCTGCAGTAGGACATGTGACAGTGTATGGCAGTTAGGAGATCAGTGATGGCTGCTGTAGGACATGTGACAGTGTATGGCAGATAGGAGATCAGTGATGGCTGCTGTAGGACATGTGACAGTGTATGGCAGTTAGGATATCAGTGATGGCTGCTGTAGGACATGTGACAGTGTGTGGCAGTTAGGAGATCAGTGATGGCTGCTGTAGGACATGTGACAGTGTGTGGCAGTTAGGAGATCAGTGATGGCTGCTGTAGGACATGTGACAGTGTATGGCAGTTAGGAGATCAGTGATGTCTGCTGTAGGACATGTGACAGTGTATGGCAGTTAGGAGATCAGTGATGGCTGCTGTAGGACATGTGACAGTGTATGGCAGTTAGGATATCAGTGATGGCTGCAGTAGGACATGTGACAGTGTGTGGCAGTTAGGAGATCAGTGATGGCTGCTGTAGGACATGTGACAGTGTGTGGCAGTTAGGAGATCAGTGATGTCTGCTGTAAGACATGTGACAGTGTATGGCAGTTAGGAGATCAGTGATGTCTGCTGTAGGACATGTGACAGTGTATGGCAGTTAGGAGATCAGTGATGGCTGCTGTAGGACATGTGACAGTGTATGGCAGTTAGGAGATCAGTGATGGCTGTTGTAGGACATGTGACAGTGTGTGGCAGTTAGGATATCAGTGATGACTGCTGTAGGACATGTGACAGTGTATGACAGTTAGGAGATCAGTGATGGCTGCTGTAGGACATGTGACAGTGTATGGCAGTTAGGAGATCAGTGATGGCTGCTATAGGACATGTGACAGTGTATGGCAGTTAGGAGATCAGTGATGGCTGCAGTAGGACATGTGACAGTGTATGGCAGTTAGGAGATCAGTGATGGCTGCTGTAGGACATGTGACAGTGTATGGCAGTTAGGAGATCAGTGATGGCTGCTGTAGGACATGTGACAGTATATGGCAGTTAGGAGATCAGTGATGGCTGCAGTAGGACATGTGACAGTGTATGGCAGTTAGGAGATCAGTGATGGCTGCTGTAGGACATGTGACAGTGTATGGCAGTTAGAAGATCAGTGATGGCTGCAGTAGGACATGTGACAGTGTATGGCAGTTAGGAGATCAGTGATGGCTGCTGTAGGACATGTGACAGTGTATGGCAGTTAGGAGATCAGTGATGGCTGCTGTAGGACATGTGACAGTGTGTGGCAGTTAGGAGATCAGTGATGGCTGCTGTAGGACATGTGACAGTGTATGGCAGTTAGGAGATCAGTGATGGCTGCTGTAGGACATGTGACAGTGTGTGGCAGTTAGGAGATCAGTGATGGCTGCTGTAGGACATGTGACAGTGTATGGCAGTTAGGAGATCAGTGATGGCTGCTGTAGGACATGTGACAGTGTATGGCAGTTAGGAGATCAGTGATGGCTGCTGTAGGACATGTGACAGTGTATGGCAGTTAGGAGATCAGTGATGGCTGCTGTAGGACATGTGACAGTGTATGGCAGTTAGGAGATCAGTGATGGCTGCTGTAGGACATGTGACAGTGTATGGCAGTTAGGAGATCAGTGATGGCTGCTGTAGGACATGTGACAGTGTATGGCAGTTAGGAGATCAGTGATGGCTGCAGTAGGACATGTGACAGTGTATGGCAGTTAGGAGATCAGTGATGGCTGCTGTAGGACATGTGACAGTGTATGGCAGTTAGGAGATCAGTGATGGCTGCAGTAGGACATGTGACAGTGTATGGCAGTTAGGAGATCAGTGATAGCTGCTGTAGGACATGTGACAGTGTGTGGCAGTTAGGAGATCAGTGATGGCTGCTGTAGGACATGTGACAGTGTGTGGCAGTTAGGAGATCAGTGATGGCTGCAGTAGGACATGTGACAGTGTGTGGCAGTTAGGAGATCAGTGATGGCTGCAGTAGGACATGTGACAGTGTGTGGCAGTTAGGAGATCAGTGATGGCTGCTGTAGGACATGTGACAGTGTGTGGCAGTTAGGAGATCAGTGATGGCTGCAGTAGGACATGTGACAGTGTGTGGCAGTTAGGAGATCAGTGATGGCTGCTGTAGGACATGTGACAGTGTATGGCAGTTAGGAGATCAGTGATGGCTGCTGTAGGACATGTGACAGTGTATGGCAGTTAGGAGATCAGTGATGTCTGCTGTAGGACATGTGACAGTGTGTGGCAGTTAGAAGATCAGTGATGGCTGCTGTAGGACATGTGACAGTGTGTGGCAGTTAGGAGATCAGTGATGGCTGCTGTAGGACATGTGACAGTGTGTGGCAGTTAGGAGATCAGTGATGGCTGCTGTAGGACATGTGACAGTGTGTGGCAGTTAGGAGATCAGTGATGGCTGCTGTAGGACATGTGACAGTGTGTGGCAGTTAGGATATCAGTGATGGCTGCTATAGGACATGTAACAGTGTGTGGCAGTTAGGATATCAGTGATGACTGCTGTAGGACATGTGACAGTGTATGGTAGTTAGGAGATCAGTGATGGCTGCTGTAGGACATGTGACAGTGTATTGCAGTTAGGAGATCAGTGATGGCTGCTGTAGGACATGTGACAGTGTACGGCAGTTAGGAGATCAGTGATGGCTGCAGTAGGACATGTGACAGTGTATGGCAGTTAGGAGATCAGTGATGGCTGCTGTAGGACATGTGACAGTGTATGGCAGTTAGGAGATCAGTGATGGCTGCAGTAGGACATGTGACAGTGTGTGGCAGTTAGGAGATCAGTGATGGCTGCTGTAGGACATGTGACAGTGTGTGGCAGTTAGGAGATCAGTGATGGCTGCTGTAGGACATGTGACAGTGTATGGCAGTTAGGAGATCAGTGATGGCTGCTGTAGGACATGTGACAGTGTATGGCAGTTAGGAGATCAGTGATGGCTGCAGTAGGACATGTGACAGTGTATGGCAGTTAGGAGATCAGTGATGGCTGCTGTAGGACATGTGACAGTGTATGGCAGTTAGGAGATCAGTGATGACTGCTGTAGGACATGTGACAGTGTATGGCAGTTAGGAGATCAGTGATGGCTGCTGTAGGACATGTGACAGTGTGTGGCAGTTAGGAGATCAGTGATGGCTGCAGTAGGACATGTGACAGTGTATGGCAGTTAGGAGATCAGTGATGGCTGCTGTAGGACATGTGACAGTGTGTAGCAGTTAGGAGATTAGTGATGGCTGCTGTAGGACATGTGACAGTGTGTGGCAGTTAGGAGATCAGTGATGGCTGCAAAAGGACATGTGACAGTGTGTGGCAGTTAGGAGATCAGTGATGGCTGCTGTAGGACATGTGACAGTATATGGCAGTTAGGAGATCAGTGATGGCTGCAGTAGGACATGTGACAGTGTGTGGCAGTTAGGAGATCAGTGATGGCTGCTGTAGGACATGTGACAGTGTATGGCAGTTAGGAGATCAGTGATGGCTGCTGTAGGACATGTGACAGTGTATGGCAGTTAGATCAGTGATGGCTGCAGTAGGACATGTGACAGTGTATGGCAGTTAGGAGATCAGTGATGGCTGCTTTAGGACATGTGACAGTGTGTGGCAGTTAGGAGATCAGTGTTGGCTGCTGTAGGACATGTGACAGTGTATGGCAGTTAGGAGATCAGTGATGGCTGCTGTAGGACATGTGACAGTGTGTGGTAGTTAGGAGATCAGTGATGGCTGCTGTAGGACATGTGACAGTGTATGGCAGTTAGGAGATCAGTGATGTCTGCTGTAGGACATGTGACAGTGTATGGCAGTTAGGAGATCAGTGATGGCTGCTGTAGGACATGTGACAGTGTATGGCAGTTAGGAGATCAGTGATGGCTGCTTTAGGACATGTGACAGTGTATGGCAGTTAGGAGATCAGTGATGGCTGCAGTAGGACATGTGACAGTGTATGGTAGTTAGGAGATCAGTGATGGCTGCTGTAGGACATGTGACAATGTATGGCAGTTAGAAGATCAGTGATGGCTGCAGTAGGACATGTGACAGTGTATGGCAGTTAGGAGATCAGTGATGGCTGCTGTAGGACATGTGACAGTGTATGGCAGTTAGGAGATCAGTGATGGCTGCTGTAGGACATGTGACAGTGTGTGGCAGTTAGGAGATCAGTGATGGCTGCTGTAGGACATGTGACAGTGTGTGGCAGTTAGGAGATCAGTGATGGCTGTTGTAGGACATGTGACAGTGTGTGGCAGTTAGGAGATCAGTGATGGCTGCTGTAGGACATGTGACAGTGTGTGGCAGTTAGGAGATCAGTGATGGCTGCTGTAGGACATGTGACAGTGTGTGGCAGTTAGGAGATCAGTGATGGCTGCTGTAGGACATGTGACAGTGTGTGGCAGTTAGGAGATCAGTGATGGCTGCTGTAGGACATGTGACAGTGTATGGCAGTTAGGAGATCAGTGATGGCTGCAGTAGGACATGTGACAGTGTGTGGCAGTTAGGAGATCAGTGATGGCTGCTGTAGGACATGTGACAGTGTATGGCAGTTAGGAGATCAGTGATGGCTGCTGTAGGACATGTGACAGTGTATGGCAGTTAGGAGATCAGTGATGGCTGCAGTAGGACATGTGACAGTGTATGGCAGTTAGGAGATCAGTGATGGCTGCTGTAGGACATGTGACAGTGTGTGGCAGTTAGGAGATCAGTGATGGCTGCTGTAGGACATGTGACAGTGTATGGCAGTTAGGAGATCAGTGATGGCTGCTGTAGGACATGTGACAGTGTGTGGCAGTTAGGAGATCAGTGATGGCTGCTGTAGGACATGTGACAGTGTATGGCAGTTAGGAGATCAGTGATGGCTGCTGTAGGACATGTGACAGTGTATGGCAGTTAGGAGATCAGTGATGGCTGCTGTAGGACATGTGACAGTGTATGGCAGTTAGGAGATCAGTGATGGCTGCTGTAGGACATGTGACAGTGTATGGCAGTTAGGAGATCAGTGATGGCTGCAGTAGGACATGTGACAGTGTATGGCAGTTAGGAGATCAGTGATGGCTGCTGTAGGACATGTGACAGTGTATGGCAGTTAGAAGATCAGTGATGGCTGCAGTAGGACATGTGACAGTGTATGGCAGTTAGGAGATCAGTGATGGCTGCTGTAGGACATGTGACAGTGTATGGCAGTTAGGAGATCAGTGATGGCTGCTGTAGGACATGTGACAGTGTGTGGCAGTTAGGAGATCAGTGATGGCTGCTGTAGGACATGTGACAGTGTGTGGCAGTTAGGAGATCAGTGATGGCTGCTGTAGGACATGTGACAGTGTATGGCAGTTAGGAGATCAGTGATGGCTGCTGTAGGACATGTGACAGTGTATGGCAGTTAGGAGATCAGTGATGGCTGCTGTAGGACATGTGACAGTGTATGGCAGTTAGGAGATCAGTGATGGCTGCTGTAGGACATGTGACAGTGTATGGCAGTTAGGAGATCAGTGATGGCTGCTGTAGGACATGTGACAGTGTATGGCAGTTAGGAGATCAGTGATGGCTGCTGTAGGACATGTGACAGTGTATGGCAGTTAGGAGATCAGTGATGGCTGCAGTAGGACATGTGACAGTGTATGGCAGTTAGGAGATCAGTGATGGCTGCTGTAGGACATGTGACAGTGTATGGCAGTTAGGAGATCAGTGATGGCTGCTGTAGGACATGTGACAGTGTATGGCAGTTAGGAGATCAGTGATGGCTGCTGTAGGACATGTGACAGTGTATGGCAGTTAGGAGATCAGTGATGGCTGCTGTAGGACATGTGACAGTGTATGGCAGTT
Organism: Bufotes viridis; assembly: GCA_033119425.1. NCBI lineage: Eukaryota > Metazoa > Chordata > Amphibia > Anura > Bufonidae > Bufotes > Bufotes viridis. The sequence continues at coordinate 9,893 of JAKVIS010006170.1, forward strand.
AGGAGATCAGTGATGGCTGCTGTAGGACATGTGACAGTGTGTGGCAGTTAGGAGATCAGTGATGGCTGCTGTAGGACATGTGACAGTGTGTGGCAGTTAGGAGATCAGTGATGGCTGCTGTAGGACATGTGACAGTGTATGGCAGTTAGGAGATCAGTGATGGCTGCTGTAGGACATGTGACAGTGTATGGCAGTTAGGAGATCAGTGATGGCTGCTGTAGGACATGTGACAGTGTGTGGCAGTTAGGAGATCAGTGATGGCTGCTGTAGGACATGTGACAGTGTATGGCAGTTAGGAGATCAGTGATGGCTGCAGTAGGACATGTGACAGTGTATGGCAGTTAGGAGATCAGTGATGGCTGCTGTAGGACATGTGACAGTGTATGGCAGTTAGGAGATCAGTGATGGCTGCTGTAGGACATGTGACAGTGTATGGCAGTTAGGAGATCAGTGATGGCTGCTGTAGGACATGTGACAGTGTATGGCAGTTAGGAGATCAGTGATGGCTGCTGTAGGACATGTGACAGTGTATGGCAGTTAGGAGATCAGTGATGGCTGCTGTAGGACATGTGACAGTGTATGGCAGTTAGGAGATCAGTGATGGCTGCTGTAGGACATGTGACAGTGTGTGGCAGTTAGGAGATCAGTGATGGCTGCTGTAGGACATGTGACAGTGTATGGCAGTTAGGAGATCAGTGATGGCTGCTGTAGGACATGTGACAGTGTGTGGCAGTTAGGAGATCAGTGATGGCTGCTGTAGGACATGTGACAGTGTGTGGCAGTTAGGAGATCAGTGATGGCTGCTGTAGGACATGTGACAGTGTATGGCAGTTAGGAGATCAGTGATGGCTGCTGTAGGACATGTGACAGTGTATGGCAGTTAGGAGATCAGTGATGGCTGCTGTAGGACATGTGACAGTGTATGGCAGTTAGGAGATCAGTGATGGCTGCAGTAGGACATGTGACAG
>JAKVIS010006171.1:0-10791 GCA_033119425.1 Bufotes viridis
AAAACAGCTTATGTTGGTGGTTTCCTCCCATGAACTGCTCGCTTTAGGTCTTTCCACAATGTTTTGATAAGATTAACCACATCAGCCCCCTACCTTTAAACACCCTTAATGACCAGGCCACTTTTTACAATTCCGCACTACACTACTTTCACCGTTTATTGCTCCGTCATGCAACTTACCACCCAAATGAATTTTACCTCCTTTTCTTCTCACTAATAGAGCTTTCATTTGGTGGTATTTCATTGCTGCTGACATTTTTACTTTTTGCTATTAATCAAAATTACCGAAATTTTGCAAAAAAATGACATTTTTCACTTTCTGTTGTAAATTTTTTTAAAAAAAACTACATTTCTATATAAATTTTTCTCTAAATTTATTGTTCTACATGTCTTTGATTAAAAAAAAGTCCAATAAGTGTATATTTATTGGTTTAGGTAAAATTTATAGCGTTTACAAACTATAGTGCAAAAGTGAATTTCGGCATTTTGAAGCAGCTCTGACTTTCTGAGCGCCTGTCATGTTTCTTCAGGTGCTAGAATGTCAGGAAAGTATAAATACCCCCCAAATCACACCATTTTAGAAAGAAGACACCCCAAAGTATTCGCGGAGGGGCTTGGTGAGTTCATGTATCATTTCATTTTTTTCACAAGTTAGCGGAAAATGACACTTTCTGAGAAAAAAAAAAAAGTTTCAATTTCTGATAACTTCTGGCAAAAAAAAAAAAAAATCTCAGACGGACTCACTATGCCCCTCAGTGAATACCTTGGGGTGTCTACTTTCCGAAATGGGGTCATTTGTGGGGTGTGTTTACTGTTCTGGCATTTTGGGTGGGGCTAAATTGTGAGCCGCCATGTAAAACCTAAAGGTACTCGTTGGAATTTGGGCCCCTTTGCACCCAGGCTGCAAAAAGTCTCACTTATGTGGTATCGCCTGTACTCAGGAGAAGTAGGGCAATGTGTTTTGGGGTGTATTTTTACATATACCCATGTTGGAGTGAGAGAAATATCTCTGTAAATTGTCAACTTTGTATAAAAATTTTTAAAAGTTGTCGTTTACAGAGATATTTTCACACAAAGTATGGGTATATGTAAAAATACACCCCAAAACACATTGCCCTACTCTCTGAGTACGGCGACCACATGTGTGCCACTTTTGCAGCCTGGGTGCACAAGGACCCTAAAACCAATGAGTACCTTTAGGATTTCACAGGGCATTTTTACGCATTTGGATTCCAGACTTCTTCTCACGCTTTAGGGGCCCCTAAAATGCCAGGACAGTATAAATACCCCACATGTGACCCCATTTTGGAAAGAAGACACCCCAAGGTATTCTGTGAGGGTATGGTGAGTTCATGTAAAATTTTATTTTTTTGTCACAAGTTAGTGGAATATGAGACTTTGTAAAAACAAAATAAAAAAATAAAAAACAATTTCCGCTGACTTGTGCCAAAAATAAAAATTCTGTGGACTCACCATGCCCTCACAGAATACCTTGGGGTGTCTTCTTTCCAAAATGGGGTCACATGTGGGGTATTTATACTCACCTGGCATTTTAGGGGCCCCTAAAGTGTGAGAATCCAAATGCATAAAAATGGCCTGTGAAATCCTAAAGGTACTCATTGGTTTTAGGGCCCCTTTGCTACTCCAGGCTGCAAAAAGTGTCACTCATGTGGGTATCGCCGTACTCAGGAGAAGTAGGGCAATGTGTTTAGGGTGTATTTTTACATATACCCATGCTGGGTGTGAGAAATATCGCTGTAAACGACAACTTTTTAAATTTTTTATTCAAAGTTGTCAATTTACAGAGATATTTCTCTCACCCAGTATGGGTGTATGTAAAAATACACCCCAAAACACATTGCCCTACTTCTCCTGAGTACGGCGATACCACATGAGTGACACTTTTTGCAGCCAAGATGCACAGAGGGCCCAAAGTCCAATGAGTACCTTTAGGAGGGCATTTTACGCATTTTCTTCTCACGCTTTAGGGCCCCTAAAATGCCAGGGCAGTAGAAATACCCACATGTGACCTCATTTTGAAAGAAGACACCCCAAGGTATTCCATGAGGGCATGGCGAGTTCATAGAAGGTTTTTTGGCACAAGTTAGTGGAAATTGATTTTTATTGTTTTTCTCACAAAGTCTCCCTTTCCGCTAACTTTTAACAAAAAGTTTAATTTTTCATGGACTCATTATGCCCCTCAGCGAATACCTTGGGGTGTCTTCTTTCCAAAATGGGGTCACATGTGGGGTATTTATACTGCCCTGGCATTTTAGGGGCCTCAAAGCGTGAGAAGAAAATGCGTAAAATGCCCTCCTAAAGCTACTGCTAATTTGGTCGTTGCATCTTGGCTGCAAAAAGTATCACACATGGCATCGCCGTACTCAGGAGAAGTAGGGCGATGTAGTTTGGAGTGTATTTTACATATACCATGCTGGGTGAGAGAAATATCTCTGTAAATTGACAACTTTGAATTAAAAAATTAAAAAGTTGTCGCTTATAGCGATATTTCTCACACCCAGCATGGGTATATGTAAAAATACACCCCAAAACACATTGCCCTACTTCTCCTGAGTACGGCGATACCACAGTGACACTTTTTGCAGCCAAGATGCGCAAAGGGCCCTAAAACTAATGAGTACCTTTAGGATTTCAGGCCATTTTACGCATTTGGATTCTCACGCTTTAGGACCCTCTAAAATGCCAGGGCAGTATAAATACCCACAAGTGACCCCATTGTGGAAAGAAGACACCCCAAGGTATTCTGTGAGGGTATGGCGAGTTCACAGAGAAAAAAATTTGGCACAAGTTAGCGGAAATTGTTTTTATTTTTTTTTTTACAGTCTCATATTCCACTAACTTGTGACAAAAAATAAAATTTTACATGAACTCACCATACCCCTCACAGAATACCTTGGGGTGTCTTCTTTCTAAAATGGGGTCACATGTGGGGTTTTTGTACTGTCCTGGCATTTAAGGGTCTCCGCAATCATTACACGTATGGCCAGCATTAGGAGTTTCTGCGATTCTCCGTATATTGAGCATACGGGTAATGAGATTTTTTTTTCCGTTCAGCCTCTGCGCTAAAAAAAAAAAAAAATGAACGGCGCAGATTTTTTCATTCGCATCGGTCAATGTGGATGAAAAAATAACAAGTAGCTAGCTAACTGGCGGTAAAAGGGGACCCTTATGCCCCATTCACACGTCCGAAATTCTGTTTGCGGAACGGAATTGCGGACCCATTCATTTCTATGGGGACAGACTTTGTCCCGCTCGGATCCGGAATTACGGATCCGAGGGGGAAAGGCAGTGCGTCTTATGGGGTGAATGCTGGCGTTTGCACTTGTATACCGCCGACCGCATGTTGCGCAGTGCGGTCGGTGGGTGTATCAGCGGGCAGGGAGGAGAAGCCCGCTAACTGTAGGAACCCTAACTGTATGTACAGGTTTATTAAATCGTTTATATATCCTTTAATTACTATACTACTAACGTCCCAGGCACGAAGCTGGAGAGGAGGCTGGACCGGCGGGCGGGCGCTGACAACGTAACTCACTACGTAATGCGCTTGCTCCGCCTTTTTCATTCATAAAGTGGGCAGAGCTGGCGCGTGACATAGTGAGTTACGCTGCCAGTGGCCGCCCACCGACCCAGCCTCCCTGCTTCCTGCCTCTTGCCTGGGACGTAAGTAGTAGTAAGTACAGGATATACAGAAGATTTAATAAACCTATACATACGCCTACAGTTAGGATTCCTACAGTTAGCGGGCCCGGTGTAGCAGAATACAGTGACTGCACTGGGCCCGCTGTAATTACAGAACTACGGTATTGTAGATGCCTGCCCCCACCACCCTATTGGGGGTCATTCAGTGAATGACGATGTTATGGGAATTTGTGGATGGCATTGTTATGGGGATCTGTGGATGACACATAGCATAAAATGCTATTCATGTGTCATCCATAGATCCCCCCATAGCAGCGTCATTTACAGATCTCCATAACGCCCCCACTACAGTGCCATTCACAGTCCCCAATAACCGTGCCATTCACAGATCCCCCATAACTGTGCCATTCACAGATCCCCCATAACCGTGCCATTCACAGATCCCCTATAACTGTGCCATTCACAGATCCCCCATAACTGTGCCATCCACAGATCCACCCCATAACAGTGCCATCCCATTAAAATGAATGGGTCCTCGACAAAAAAAAAAACCTGGAACGGACGCGGAAACAAAGTACGTTTGTGTGAATGTAGCCTTAAAATAATACATTTCACACATTGTGTAGATGAGTTTTGTTAAAATCTCATCCACTTTGCTGCTACTGTAAATTATGCTGAGTTTTTGCGCACAATTTTGCCGCTGTGTACCACCTGACGCTCTATTCTTCAAGCATCCATGTTACAGTGTTGCTCGATAATAAGCCCATAGCATTTATACAGCTGGAAGTGGACCTCCTGGTTCACATAAAAATAAACCTGATACCTAATGGAATTACACACAACCCGTTTCAATATTAAAGATGAGGCAGTGGTCCTGAGATCCAGCTGGGGGGAAACTGCAGCCGGCTGCTCATTTCACCTGCAGTGGCCTCTACAGGGGAAAGGTGGTATTACATGTCTGCATTCTAATGAACAGCCCAAAGTGTGCCAGAGTGGGAGCGATTTGCTGTTGGACCGCTGGTCAGAGTAAAGCTCATGGGGGTAATTTCTCCATTTTGTGTTCACTATAATGAGCCTTCCCTGCAAGAAATCAAAGTGAGAGATGGTTCCCTACTCAATGTGCAGTTTCAACAGTGACATGAGTAAGGGAGGACATAACTGTCTTTCATCTCCTACAATGGAGGGTGTGGCTTAACAAAAAGAGGTGTGGTTCCATGGGAAGGGCATGGCTTAACCCCTTCTCGACCACCCGCTGTAAACTTATAAATATGGCGCCCACTCAGGAGCTAAGTGGGCGCCGTAGTCACTAGGTTCCTGCTGTTTTACAGAGCAGACACTCAGAGGCAAGTGTATGTGATCTGCACAATGATCAAGCACAGGGCAGCAGGGAGAGTGTAAAGTCCCTTTCACCCTAATAGAGCTCTATTAGCGCGAACAGGATAAGGGATTAAAAGATCCCAGGTTCTAGCCCCTAAGGGGGGAAATAGTTATTAAATAAAAAGTAAAAAAAAAAAAAGAAAGTTTAGAAAAAACGACAACAAAATATAAAGTATAAATTACCCCTTTTCCCAATTTTACATATAAAATATATAAACAATAAATAAATAAACATATTACATATCGCCACGTCTGAAAAGTCCAAACTATTAAAATATTTAAAAAATCTCCTATGTGGTGAACGCCGTAACAGAAAAAATAAAAACTGCGCAATCCGACATTTTTAGTCACCTTGTCCCCCAAAAAATAGGATCGACTGTTCAATTATGGGCCGGACGCTCCATAAAATATGCGGAATGCACGTGGCTTTTTGGTGTTTTATTTATTTTTCGCGTGGTTGTTTGCGGAGCGGGATTGCGGACCCATTCATTTCTATGGGGACAGACTTTGTCCCGCTCGGATCCGGAATTACGGATCCGAGGGGAAAGCAGTGCGCCTTATGGGGTGAATGCTGGCGCTTGCACTTAGTATACCGCCGACCGCATGCTGCGCAGTGCGGTCGGTGGGTGTATCAGCGGGCAGGGAGGAGAAGCCGCTAACTGTAGGAACCCCTAACTGTATGTACAGGTTTATTAAATCGTTTATATATCCTTTAATTACTATACTACTAACGTCCCAGGCACGAAGCTGGAGAGGAGGCGCTGGACCGGCGGTGCGAGCGCTGACAACGTAACTCACTACGTAATGCGCTTGCTCTCGCCTTTTCATTCATAAAGTGGGCAGAGCTGGCGCGTGACATAGTGAGTTACGCTGCCAGTGGCCGCCCGCCGGCCCAGCCTCCTGCTTCCTGCCTCTTGCCTGGGACGTAAGTAGTAGTAAGTACAGGATATACAGAAGATTTAATAAACCTATACATACGCCTACAGTTAGATTCCTACAAGTTAGCGGCCCGGTGTAGCAGAATACAGTGACTGCACTGGGCCCGCTGTAATTACAGAACTACGGTATTGTAGATGCCTGCCCCCACCACCCTATTGGGGGTCATTCAGTGAATGACGATGTTATGGGAATTTGTGGATGGCATTGTTATGGGGATCTGTGGATGACACATAGCATAAAAATGCTATCTCATGTGTCATCCATAGATCCCCCCATAGCAGCGCCATTTACAGATCTCCATAACGCCCCACTACAGTGCCATTCACAGTCCCCAATAACCGTGCCATTCACAGATCCCCCATAACTGTGCCATTCACAGATCCCCCATAACCGTGCCATTCACAGATCCCTATAACTGTGCCATTCACAGATCCCCATAACTGTGCCATCCACAGATCCACCCCATAACAGTGCCATCCCATTAAAATGAATGGGTCCTCGACAAAAAAAAACCTGGAACGGACGCTGAAACAAAGCACGCTTTGTGTGAATGTAGCCTTAAAATAATACATTTCACACATTGTGTAGATGAGTTTTGTTAAAATCTCATCCACTTTGCTGCTACTGTAAATTATGCTGAGTTTTTGCGCATAATTTTGCCGCTGTGTACCACCTGACGCCTATTCTTCAAGCATCCATGTTACAGTGTTGCTCGATAATAAGCCCATAGCATTTATACAGCTGGAAGTGGACCTCCTGGTTCACATAAAAATAAACCTGATACCTAATGGAATTACACACAACCCGTTTCAATATTAAAGATGAGGCAGTGGTCCTGAGATCCAGCTGGGGGGAAACTGCAGCCGGCTGCTCATTTCACCTGCAGTGGCCTCTACAGGGGAAAGGTGGTATTACATGTCTGCATTCTAATGAACAGCCCAAGTGTGCCAGAGTGGGAGCGATTTGCTGTTGGACCGCTGGTAGAGTAAAGCTCATGGGGGTAATTTCTCCATTTTGTGTTCACTATAAGGAGCCTTCCCCTGCAAGAAATCAAAGTGAGAGATGGTTCCCTACTCAATGTGCAGTTTCAACAGTGACATGAGTAAGGGAGGACATAACTGCTTTCATCTCCTACAATGGAGGGGGTGTGGCTTAACAAAAAGAGGTGTGGTTCCATGGGAAAGGGCATGGCTTAACCCTTTCTCGACCACCCGCTGTAAACTTATAAATATGGCGCCCACTCAGGAGCTAAGTGGGCGCCGTAGTCACTAGGTTCCTGCTGTTTTACAGAGCAGACACTCAGAGGCAAGTGTATGTGATCTGCAATAATGATCAAGCACAGGGCAGCAGGGAGAGTGTAAAGTCCCTTTCACCCTAATAGAGCTCTATTAGCGCGAACAGGATAAGGGATTAAAAGATCCCAGGTTCTAGCCCCTAAGGGGGGAAATAGTTATTAAATAAAAAGTAAAAAAAAAAAAAGAAAGTTTAGAAAAAACGACAACAAAATATAAAGTATAAATTACCCCTTTTCCCAATTTTACATATAAAATATATAAACAATAAATAAATAAACATATTACATATCGCCACGTCTGAAAAGTCCAAACTATTAAAATATTTAAAAAATCTCCTATGTGGTGAACGCCGTAACAGAAAAAAAATAAAAACTGCGCAATTCGACATTTTTTAGTCACCTTGTCCCCCCCAAAAAATAGGATCGGACTGTTCAATTATGGGCCGGACGTTCCATAAAATGCGGAATGCACGTGGCTTTTTTGGTGTTTTATTTATTTTTCGCGTGGTATCGAATGGTATCGAGTATCGCAATACTTTTTTATGGTATATAAATCGAATCTACCCTAGTGACAACCCTAGTTACATGTGCTCTTGGCAGCTGAAGGCATCTGTGTTGGTCCCATGTTTATATGTGCCCGCATTGCTGAGAAAAATGATGCTTTAATATATGCAATTGAGCCTCTAGGAGCAACGGGGGCGTTACCATTACACCTAGAGGCTCTGCTATCTCTGCCCCTCTGCACTGTGATTGACAGGACCAGGTGTGATGACATTTACACTGCCTAGCCCTGTCAATCGAAGTCCAGAAGGTGCGGCAGTTGCAGAGAGAGCAGAGCCTCTAGATGTAATGGTAATGCCCCCGTTGCTCCTAGAGGCTCATTTAAAAATATTAAAACTTTATTTTTCTCAACAGTGCGAACACATATGAACATGGGACCAACACATGCATGAAGCTGCCAAGAGCACATGTAACAGGTCAGCCAGTGTCATAGGTACAAATCTACTCACAGATGCCCTTTAAAATCTAAATGTATTCATCCCATACAGTGAACGTGGTAAAAAAAAATCTAAATGAAATAAAAAAATCTAAATGATCAATTTGTCATTTTGGTCGCCTCACCTCCCATAAAAAATGGAATAAAAAGTGATACAAAAGTCATGCACTGCTAAGACGGTATAATTAAAACAACAGATCACCCCACAAAAAATAAGCCCTCACTTAGCTGCATAGATGTAAATCAGGGCTCGACAAATCCCAGGCACCAGGTATTTGTCAGCCCGTTTTCTAAGGTGCCAGGGCGCAGCCGCCTGAGCGCTCTATATAGAGCCTCAGGCGGCTGCAGCACTACCCGGGCTGGCGCATACATGAGGGCGCAGCATGAAGAGAGGGACTGACAGGAGGGCAGCGCTCCCTCCTGTCAGTCCCTCATTGTAGCGTGGCCGAGCCCTGTATGGTCCACATGTACAGGGAGCATCTGTCTCCTGTACCTGGCCGGACTGACATGAAGTGCGCACACAGTGTGCGCTTCCTGAAGAATCCGCACCGGGTACAGGAAACAAAGCTCCTGTACCCGCAGACCATACAGAGCTCGGCCACGCTACACTAGAGAGAAAGAGAGTGACAAGAGGGGAAAGAGAATAAGAGGGGAAAGAGAATGACGAAGGGAGAGAATGGCAAGGGGAGAAAGAGAATGACAAGGGGGGAAAGAGAATGACAAGGGGGGGGGAATGACAAGAGGGGAAAGAGAATGACAAGAGGGGGAAAGAGAATGACAAGAGGGGGAAAGAGAATGACAAGGGGGAGAATAAGAGGGGAAAGAGAATGACAAGGGGGAGAGAATAACAAGGAGAGAAAGAGAATGACAAGGGGAGAATGAGAATGACAAGGGGAGAAAGAGAATGACAAGGGGGAAAGAGAATGACAAGGGGGAGAAATGACAAGAGGGGAAAGAGAATGACAAGAGGGGAAAAGAGAATGACAAGAGGGAAAGAGAATGACAAGAGGGGAAAAGAGAATGACAAGAGGGGGAAAGTGAATGACAAAGAGGGGGAAGGAGAATGACAAGAGGGGGAAAGAGAATGAAAGGGGGAGAATGACAAGAGGGGGAAAGAGAATGACAAGAGGGGGAAAGAGAATGACAAGAGGGGGAAAGAGAATGACAAGAGGGGGGAAGAGAATGACAAGAGGGGGAAAGAGAATGACAAGAGGGGGAAAGAGCTGGGGGTTGTAGTGATTTGGGGACTGCAGAGGCTGAGCGCCAGTTGGGGGTTGTAGTGATGTGGGGACTGCAGAGGCTGAGCGCCAGCTGGGGGTTGTAGTGCTCAGTAAAGTGTCATGGTGCCCGCTGTGTTTATGCCCTCTGCCCTCTCCTCCGGACCCCTCTGCCCTCTCCTCCAGACCCTTCTGCCTTCCCCTCCGGACCCCTCTGCCCTGACCTCCGGACCCTGATCCTTGTAAGGGCTTCCACATGTCATGGCGGCCGCCAGGGGCGATCACTTGGATGCTGGCAGTGTCTGACATGTCATATAACCAATTGAAGAGGGGAAGCACTATGGGGGCCCTATATACTGGCACATTATAGGGGGCCTATTATGGGGGGCACTATGGAGAAGAGGGGAAGGACCACTATGGGGGCCCTATGTACTGGCATGCATCATTGGTTGGCTCTACGGAGAAGTGGGGGGGGGGGAGAAACACTATGGGGCATCTACTGGGGGCTTTATGACGCGGCTCCGTCTGGCTCCTAACTTTATTAGCTGGCTCCTAGATTCTAAGGAAATTTGTCAAGCCCTGATGTAAATATAAAAAAGTTATGGGGGTAAGAATATGGCAATGCAAAGAAAAAATAAAAAAATGTTTTTTTTTTCCCAGTAATAGAACACAATAAAAACTATACAAATTCGATAATGCTGTAATGATACTGTCCTTTAGAATGAAGGAGACAGGTCAGTTTTACCACAAAGTGAAAGTCGTAAAACGTACAACTTGTTCTAGAAAAAACGCGAAGGCCAGAAATAAAAAATGTAAACGCAAAATTGGAAAATCGCTCGGTCTTGAAAGGCTTAGGCCTCTTTCACACGGGCGTGCTGGATTTGCTGTGGATGCGTCCCGGGTGCATTGCGGGAAACCCGCGCGAGTGCACACGCAATTTTCAGTCAGTTTTTTCCGCGAGAGTGCAATTCATTTTGCACGCACGTGATAAAAAACTGAATGTGGTACCCAGACCCAAACTTCTTCACTGAAGTTCGAGTTTGGGTTCAGTGTTGTGTCGATTTTATTATTTTCCCTTATAACATGGTCGCGCAGCCGGCATCGTCTTCTTTCTTCTTCTTTCAGGACCTACAAAAGGACCTTTGATGATGTCATTACGCTCACCACGTGTTGAGCGCGATGACATCATCAAAGGTCCTTTTGCGGGTCCTCAAAAAAGAAGAAGAAGACGATGCCGGCTGCACGATCAAGTGGATAAGGTGAGTAAATTTTTTTATTTTTTAACCCCTCAATCACATTTTAGTAAGC
>JAKVIS010006172.1:0-11050 GCA_033119425.1 Bufotes viridis
TCACGGCCAGGATCGCAGAATAGTAGTGATCCCATTTAAATTAGTGGGATTGCAGCACAACTTGCAAAAAATCCACCAGTGTTTTATATTTTGCAACTCCCAGTGATCCCATTCATTTCTATGGGATCACTGTTACTTTGCAATCCTGGCCACCACAGATGTGGCGTCACTAGTGTTGCCATGTAGCCATAGCCTTAGGACACTCTTGTTCTACTAGCTTGTAGCCAGTTGGATTTTACCACAGGATCTGGTGATGCCACTTCATCTGCCTCAATAGAACTTTGGTGCCTATGCTTGTATTTGAGCACCTATGGCTTATTTTAATCCTGCCGATCTTGTACACGGCAATGCTTTTGTCTTCTGGCTCTGTGGAGTAAACCTGCCAAATGGGAGGTACTCGCAAAGAGCTAGCAGCAACTAAGCTTAGTTTATGTCTGCCATGTTTTAAGCCTGTGCCCACTGTTTCAGCAGCATAACCAGTTCACGAACTGACCATAAAAGGATCAGATCTGATTTTGGCAGTTTTTTTTGATTTTCTGGCTGCACATTGCCTCGAGTAGCATTTTTGCTACCAATGCCCCTACCATCATGGCTATAAATGCCAGCATTACCACCACAGCTATGCCACCATTACACAGATTAATAAATGATACTAGCAAAATTACAACTGTTTTTATCTGTAATTTAAAGACAGAGGCACAATTAAAATTCCATCCTCTTGTCCAAACACACTGCACACTAGTATTGACATTTACAATGGTAATAATGCCGCTTTTGCAGTAAATTGTCTTTCAGCTACACATTTGATGCAGTACTGCACTGAAATGCCTGAAAATATGCAATTGATCTACGTTTGCAGCAGGATGTAAGCTATTGGGGTGCTGGCAATAAGCCTATGAACTGTAAACAAGGTTTAAAAGAAAAGCTGGCAATCTGTTTATACAGAAAAGTTTTTTTTAAGCAAAACTAACTGACAGCAGTTGTATTAAACTCCACCTGTACCTCATTCCCTAACTCCCTATGTATGTTTTCCCTGATCAAAGTCTTAAAATATACCCAATTAATTATTATCTGTCTATACTCTGCTTACAGTATCCCTATCACATTATGTTAGTGACTTGTGTCTGTAAACGCTTTTTTCAGACACTGCAACAAGACATTCTTCCAGGACATAAGCTAAATACAGAATGGCGATTTTTCTTTCTCAGCACAAGGACCAGCCTACCTACTGACCCCCGATTAGCTTATCAGGATGTCTATCATTCTCTGAGCCAATCAGGACAAACCCTCCTTTTTACTTCCTCCTAGTGTCATGTGATTATCCGTCTTCTTCCTTCCGCATGGCTTTCCCCACCAACATTCAAAGTAAAATGATGGTGATGTTTTTCAGTGATTCGTCGAGAAAGAATTGACAAAATGTTGGATTCATTTGGAGACAATTTTTATGTGAAATTCAGAACTAATCCAATTTGTTTAAAAACTATTTGCTAATTTCTAGTCTATTAATTGGCATTCATGGTAGTGTTGTACTTCAGCATCTGTATGGTTCATGAATGAACTGCATTATAGGAGCTCAGCTAAACTGTTAGCAGGCAGTCTGTAAACACGCTTTCTAGCTGTTTTCAATTAAAACCAGCAGAAAAGTAAGTGCAGTTTTGGAGTATAACGAAGGTTGTAATTCAGGAACAGTATGTAATATATTTCAGTGATGCCACCAGCAGACTAATGAGTGCAGCTCTGGAGTATAATACAGGATGTAACTCAGGATCAGTAAAGGATAAGTAATGTATGTACACAGTGACACCACCAGAAAACTAATGAGCGCAGCTCTGGAGTATAATACAAGATACAACTCAGGATAAGTACAGAATAAGTAATGTAATGTGTGCACACAGTGACACCACCAGCAGAATAGTGAGTGCAGCTCTGGAGTATAATACAGGGTGTAACTCAGGATCATTACTGGATAAGTAATGTAATGTATGTACATAGTGACTCCTCCAGCAGAATAGTAAGTGCAGCTCTCGGGTATAATGCAGGAATGTTACTCAGGATCAGTATAGGATAAGTAAGGTAATGTACAGTCGTGTATAAACCATCAGAAAATGTGGTGATAAGAAAGCAGGATGCGCTCATACCCATATGCAGTTGTGCATTTCTGTAGGGGAGCACATCCTGCACTTGTAGTCCGTTGCTAATGGCAATCACCAGCAAAAAATGCATACAATGGATGATGCCAGCAACGGACTACAAGTACCACAATGGACATCCTACATAAGATGAAATTTATGTGGATGTGGCAAGAATTCAGAACAAACACAGAACCAGAGATAGGTGCACGCTGCCGTCACACTAAACCCTCACACTGATGTTAAAAATTGAGAGTTAGTTCGACATATCCTACTAGGAGGACGTGTCTTAAGCCTCGGGCACCAGCGTCAAGGTCTCTCAAGTAGCCCGTGGGCCCTAACACTCACCTACCTGCGCCATATGGGCGATATCAGGGGCCAGTGGGCAATTACAGGAGCATTAGGACGACTCACAAACATCTCCTCTGTTACCTCCAGCATGTGGCCATGCTTGCAATGGGAGGTGGGAGGTGTCTATGAGCCCTACCCAAGACTGACTGATATAGCCCAAGGTGTGGGTCAGTGTGACGGCAGCGTGCACCTATCTCTGGTTCTGTGTTTGTTCTGAATTCTTGCCACATCCACATAAATTTCATCTTATGTAGGATGTCCATTGTGGTACTTGTAGTCCGCTGCTGGCATCATCCATTGTATGCATTTTTTGCTGGTGATTGCCATTAGCAACGGACTACAAGTGCAGGATGTGCTCCCCTACAGAAATGCACAACTGCATATGGGTATGAGCGCATCCTGCTTTCTTATCACCACATTTTCTGATGGTTTATATATATATATGTATGGAGGTGTATAAACTCCATTTTAAATGTGCCTGTTTTCATCTTCAGGTCACATTTGGGTGCACCTGCTTGGCCTTGGGCTATATCAGTCAGTCTTGGGTAGGGCTCATAGACACCTCCCACCTCCCATTGCAAGCATGGCCACATGCTGGAGGTAACAGAGGAGATGTTTGTGAGTCGTCCTAATGCTCCTGTAATTGCCCACTGGCCCCTGATATCGCCCATATGGCGCAGGTAGGTGAGTGTTAGGGCCCACGGGCTACTTGAGAGACCTTGACGCTGGTGCCCGAGGCTTAAGACACGTCCTCCTAGTAGGATATGTCGAACTAACTCTCAATTTTTAACATCAGTGTGAGGGTTTAGTGTGACGGCAGCGTGCACCTATCTCTGGTTCTGTGTTTGTTCTGAATTCTTGCCACATCCACATAAATTTCATCTTATGTAGGATGTCCATTGTAGTACTTGTAGTCCGTTGCTGGCATCATCCATTGTATGCATTTTTGCTGGTGATTGCCATTAGCAACGGACTACAAGTGCAGGATATGCTCCCCTACAGAAATGCACAACTGCATATGGGTATGAGCGCATCCTGCTTTCTTATCACCACATTTTCTGATGGTTTATATATATATATGTATGGAGGTGTATAAACTCCATTTTAAATGTGCCTGTTTTTCATCTTCAGGTCACATTTGGGTGCACCTGCTTGGCCTTGGGCTATATCAGTCAGTCTTGGGTAGGGCTCATAGACACCTCCCACCTCCCATTGCAAGCATGGCCACATGCTGGAGGTAACAGAGGAGTTGTTTGTGAGTCGTCCTAATGCTCCTGTAATTGCCCACTGGCCCCTGATATCGCCCATATGGCGCAGGTAGGTGAGTGTTAGGGCCCACGGGCTACTTGAGAGACCTTGACGCTGGTGCCCGAGGCTTAAGACACGTCCTCCTAGTAGGATATGTCAAACTAACTCTCAATTTTTAACATCAGTGTGAGGGTTTAGTGTGACGGCAGCGTGCACCTATCTACTTTCCATCTTATGTAGGATGTCCATTGTGGTACTTGTAGTCCGTTGCTGGCATCATCCATTGTATGCATTTTTTGCTGGTGATTGCCATTAGCAACGGACTACAAGTGAGGGTTTAGTGTGACGGCAGCGTGCACCTATCTCTGGTTCTGTGTTTGTTCTAATGTACAGTCGTGGCCAAAAGTTTTGAGAATGACACAAATATTAGTTTTCACAAAGCTTGCTGCTAAACTGCTTTTAGATCTTTGTTCCAGTTGTTTCTGTGATGTAGTGAAATATAATTACTCGCACTTCATACGTTTCAAAGTCTGTTATCGACAATTACATGACATTTATGGAAAGAGCCAGTATTTGCAGTGTTGGCCCTTCTTTTTCAGGACCTCTGCAATTCGACTGGGCATGCTCTCAATCAACTTCTGGGCCAATTCCTGACTGATAGCAACCCATTCTTTCATAATCACTTCTTGGAGTTTGTCAGAATTAGTGGGTTTTTGTTTGTCCACCCGCCTCTTGTACAGTGTTCATTTTAGGACATGGTCAGATATCATAGTCAAGTATCAAAATAATGCCATTGTGACACCTGACCCTCACACCTGACTCTGACACCTGGTTCTGACCCTGACACCTGACCCTGACACCTGAGCCTGACACCTGACACCTGACACCTGACACCTGACCCTGACACCTGACCCTGACCCTGACACCTGACCCTGACACCTGACCCTGACACCTGACCCTGACACCTGACCCTGACACCTGACTCTGACACCTGACTCTGACACCTGACTCTGACACCTGACTCTGACACCTGACTCTGACACCTGACACCTGACCCTGACCCTGACACCTGACTCTGACAACTGAGTTTGAATAATGCTCTTCATAGGTCAGGGTCAAAGTGAGAATGAGTTATAGATGTACTATGTATTTGTATGCAAAATTGCATAGATGAATAAAATACTATTTTAACACCAACCAAACTTGTAGCTTAGTGATAGTGCACTTGTCTTGAGTCCAGTGAGCATGTGTTCAAGACCCCTTTCAACCTTTAAAAAATGTAACATTTTATTAAGCCCTAGATATGAGGCAAATTCAAGTCATGTGTGACGCTGATGTCTGACTACTGACCTAAGTCAGGCGTCAGCCTCGCTCCTAATTTTAGTTTCATTCTACTTTTCATATACTGAATGGCATAGATGAATAAAATGCAATGTTAACACTAACCAAGCTTATAGCTCAGTGATAGTGTATGTGTTTTGAATCCCCTGGGCCTGGGTTCAAGACCATGTTCAGCCTTTAAAAAATTTAACATTTTATTAAGCCCTAGATATGAGGCAAATTCAAGTCATGTGTGATGCTGATGTCTGACTACTGACCTAACAGGCGTCAGCCTCGCAAATAATTTTAGGTTCATTCTACTTTTAATATACTCAATCACATAGAAAAACGAATTCCTTTAACTTGCTGTCCAAACCTGACTAAAAAAAACATGGCATTTTATTCATCTATGCCATTCAGTATATGAAAAGTAAAATGAACCTAAAATTAGGAGCGAGGCTGACGCCTGACTTAGGTCAGTAGTCAGACATCAGCGTCACACATGACTTGAATTTGCCTTATATCTAGGGCTTAATAAAATGTTAAATTTTTTAAAGGCTGAAAGGGGTCTTGAACCCAGGCCCACTGGACTCAAGACAAGTGCACTATTACTGAACTATAAGTTTGGTTGGTGTCAACATGGCATTTTATTCATTTATGCAATTTTGCATACAAATACATAGTACATCTATAACTCATTCTCACTTTGACCCTGACCTATGAAGAGCATTATTCAAACTCAGTTGTCAGGGTCAGGTGTCAGAGTCAGGTGTGAGGGTCATGGTCAGGTGTCACAATGGCATTATTTTGATACTTCACTATGATATCTGACCATGTCCTAAAATGAACACTGTACTCTTGAGGATTGACCACAAGTTCTCAATGGGATTAAGATCTGGGGAGTTTCCAGGCCATGGACCCAAAATGTCAATGTTTTGGTCCCCGAGCCACTTAGTTATCACTTTTGCTTTATGGCACGGTGCTCCATCGTGCTGGAAAATGCATTGTTCTTCACCAAACTGTTGTTGGATTGTTGGAAGAAGTTGCTGTTGGAGGGTGTTTTGGTACCATTCTTTATTCACGCCTGTGTTTTTGGGCAAAATTGTGAGTGAGCCCACTCCCTTGGATGAGAAGCAACCCCACACATGAAGGTCTCAGGATGCTTTACTGTTGGCATGACACAGGACTGATGGTAGCGCTCACCTTTTCTTCTCCGGACAAGCCTTTTTCCTGATGCCCCAAACAATCGGAAAGAGGCTTCATCGGAGAATATGACTTTGCCCCAGTCCTCAGCAGTCCATTTACCATACTTTCTGCAGAAGATCAATCTGTCCCTGGTGTTTTTTTTTTAGAGAAGTGGCTTCTTTGCTGCCCTTCTTGACACTAAGTCATCTTCCAAAAGTTTTCGCCTCACTGTGCGTGCAGATGTGCTCACACCTGCTTGCTGCCATTCCTGAGCAAGCTCTGCACTGGTGGCACTCCGATCCCGCAGCTGAATCCTCTTTAGGAGACGATCCTGGGGCTTGCTGGACTTTCTTGGACGCTCTGAAGCCTTCTTAACAAGAATTGAACCTCTTTTCTTGAAGTTCTTGATGATCCTATAAATTGTTGATTGAGGTACAATCTTAGTAGCCACAATATCCTTGCCTGTGAAGCCATTTTTATGCAACGCAATGATGGCTGCATGCGTTTCTTTGCAGGTCACCGTGGTTAACAATGAAAGAACAATGATTTCAAGCATCACCCTCTTTTTAACATGTCAAGTCTGCCATTTTAACCCAATCAGCCTGACATAATGATCTCCAGCCTTGTGCTCGTAAACATTCTCACCTGAGTTAACAAGACGATTACTGAAATGATCTCAGCAGGTCCTTTAATGACAGCAATTTTCATGGCAAAGAAGGACTATGCAATTCATCTGATCACTCTTCATAACATTCTGGAGTATATGCAAATTGCTATTATAAAAACTTAAGCAGCAACTTTTCCAAATTCCAATATTTATCTAATTCTCAAAACTTTTGACCACGACTGTATGTGCACAGTGTCCCTATTGGCAGAATAGTGAGTGCTGGAGTATAATACAGGATGTAATTTTGGATTAGTATAGGACAAGTAATGTGTCACATGCCCAAGGTACATCTTGCAAACAGGACACAGGCAAGATTCGGGTGAGGGACCAACAGAGTACTTTACTACACGTGTAATAAAATTACATGTCAGTAAAGCAGGTTAAGCAATAGTGGTAGCACTACCACAGAACCAAGTGCACCGGCAGACCAGAGGCAAAAACCAGAGGGTGGACAGCCAGTGAGCCCCGTTCTTCACAGAGCCCCTGGTGGTGGGGATGAACTGGACCGAGGGCTCACTGGTCACACCTCCCGGTAGGTTCCGGTACACATGACCCCTACCTGCAGAGAACCACACTGCGTAAACAGACAACAGAACTGGGACCCAAGCAAACACAGGATATGGATAAGACAACAAATGGGAACCAGCACAGAAGCAGATATCTGGACACCAAGCGGAATGGAAGCATGGCGGTCTTAGGTAGAGCTCAACACAGACTAGAGATCCTTTCTCCGGAGAACCCAGTGACCCTCACACAAAGGCAGGACATACATGGGACAGGAACAGAAGCAGTAAGGCACTGCAGGACAGACATGGAACAGACTGGATTAGAAGCAGTTAGGCACTGCCAGGCTATCAGACGGAGTTAGAGCACTGCCAGGCTGGACATGGATCAGAGTGGGACCAGACAGAGAACAGGTACAGAAGATCAGGCAAGGCATGGACAAGAATAACATCCTTAACATCATCACAGGACAGGTACAGAAGATCAGACAAGGCAACAACATCAATGCATTACCAGGCGACACCACAAACAAGTGCAGATAGCAAAACCCCCTGGGTCAGCAGCAAGGTGCTACACCCAGCAAGACAAAAGAGACTGACCCCAAGTCCCAAAGCTCATAGATAGGTATAGCTGGATAAACGAGAGCACCTGATAAGCCACACCCAGGAACAGAAATGCATCCATACTCAGACCCTGTTCACACACAAGGCCGCAGCTAGCGCCCATAACAGAATCAGCATACATGGGAACACCCACAGCCAGTACACAAAGCACATGCAGCCAGCCTACATCCTACCAGAGACAGGAACCACAGATATGCAGACACGAAAGTCACAAACTACAGGATGTAACTCAGGATCAGTACAGGATAAGTAATGTATGTACACAGTGACTGCACCAGCAGAATAGTGAGTGCAGCTCTGGAGTATAATACAGGATGTAACTCAGGATCAGTACAGGATAAGTAATGTAATGTATGTACACAGTGACTGCACCAGCAGAATAGTGAGTGCAGCTCTGGAGTATAATACAGGATGTAACTCAGGATCAGTACAGGATAAGTAATGTAATATATGTACACAGTGACTGCACCAGCAGAATAGTGAGTGCAGCTCTGGAGTATAATACAGGATGTAACTCAGGATCAGTACAGGATAAGTAATGTATGTACACAGTGACATCACAAGCAGAATGGCGAGTGCAGTTCTGGATTGTAATACAATATGCAGCTCAGGATCAGTACAGGATAAGTAATGTATGTACACAGTGACACCACAAGCAAAATGGCGAGTGCAGCTCTGGATTGTAATACAATATGCAACTCAGGATCAGTACAGGATAAGTAATGTAATGTATATACATAGTGACACCACCAGCAGAATAGTGAATGCAGCTATGGAGTATTATACAGGATGTAACTCAGGATCAGTACAGGATAAGTAATGTAATGTATGTACACAGTGACTGCACCAGCAGAATAGTGAGTGCAGCTCTGGAGTATAATACAGTAAGTAACTCAGGATCAGTACAGGATAAGTAATGTATGTATACAGTGACTGCACCAGCCGAATAGTGAGTGCTGCTCTGTAGTATAATACAGGATGTAACTCAGGATCAGTACAGGATAAGTAATGTATGTATACAGTGACTGCACCAGCAGAATGATGAGTGCAGCTCTGGAGTATAATACAGAAAGTAACTCAGGATCAGTACATGATAAGTAATGTATGTACACCTTGACTGCACCAGCAGAATAGTGAGTGCAGCTCTGGAGTATAATGCAGGATGTAACTCAGGATCAGTACAGGATAAGTAATGTAATGTATGTACACAGTGACTCTGCCAGAAGAACAGTGAGTGCAGCTCTGTAGTGTAATACAGGATATAATGCTGGATGAGTAATTGATATAATCCTCCAAACTCACCCTAACTTTTCCAAATTCACCCTTCATAATGGCGATCTTGTATCCATATATATAGATGGTCACAGTTCTGACATATGACACGGCCTGAGTTCCTCGATTGTCATTCTTCTCTTCAATTGTAAATGGAACTAGACCAGTATCTCCGCCTCCATATTTGGACAGGACATATGTGCAAGTTCCCTGGAAGTCATAGGTGTATCTATCAAAAGTTTCATAATGGGGGTCACCCCATGCCCAGCAGGTGCCTGTGAAATCTGGAACACAGACTGGTTTTCCATCTTGTATCTTGCAAGTTTCCTTGATCCTACAGTTCATTGACTTGCATGGATCTGTAGTTAGATAAGAAAATGTTACAGGTAATGCCTATATATAAGACAACTAGAAATAGAAAATATAGTTGACATTTCCAACAGCAAGAACTTCAAAAAGTTTGAAACAGAGCAGCGCCCTGAATCCTTGATATAGCATTTGATGGAGGGCCAATTTAATGGATTAATGGATTTAGCAGCCCCACTTAGCTGGAATAGTGTATTATTTAACCCATCCTTTTAGTATTACCTTTATTAACACAAGTCACAATGCCATCTTTTATTTGGCACTTCTCATCAGCTGTACATTTGGTGTCTTCACACACGAGTCTACCCATTGGGCTACAGGTGCAAGCTTCTTTACAGTCACTGGATAAAACTTTTTCATTAGGCTGTTAAAAAACAAAACATTTAATCGATTGGTACATACATTTCAAGAGTAAATATTATATGGGATACTAACAATTTTAAAACATTTGAAAAAAAAATCCCCAATTTTTGTCATAAATCTCTACTGGGGCAGATAATATGGATGCAAAAGCAACTGACCCCTGGAGCCTAGGGGGACCAAAAGAGCCATTTACGACATATGTAAGACATCAGTAGTATACGTGGCAGGTAGGGGGCCCCTTTCTAGATTTTCTATTGGGTCTGAGGCTTTAAGTTAGGGCGGGTTCACGTTGGCGTTATGGAATTCCGTTATACAGGAATTTTAGGACGGAATGCAAAACGGAAGCCTTTAAGAGGCATTCCGTTTTGCTCCTTCCTAATACATGTCGATGGGGACACATAACAGTTCGGTTTGGTTCAATTATACATGACAGAAAAAATAGTCCTGTCGACAAAATTCAGTTTTGCATTCCGTACTAAAACTCCGTTATATTCTGTTATAACGGAACCTATAACAGAATTTCCTAATGCCAATGTGACCCCGTCCTTACACCTTTGATCAGTTTTTACTATGATTGTTCACCTGATGTTCATGATGAGAATTTAAAGAAATATAACCAAACATATGATTGTTGGTGGATGGGCGGCACCCACTTTCCTGGCTTCATCCCCAAATGTTTCATTTAGATAATTACATTTTAATATTAGGCGGTATAGGTCATACTTTTTCCATAACCACACCACAGATACCAACATTAGGATGACACCCATAGAAAGGTTTGGGAAGTAGTCTCACCCACCTGGTAGTATCTTCCATTTTCAAAGCAGCCACACTTATCTATGGACACACAGCCTTGTCCATCAAAGAAGAAGCCATCGTTGCACTCACATCCCTCAGAACAAGTTTCGGGACACTTGGCGGGCTCGGTGATACCAGCGCATGTTGCAGAGCAGACATCTGCACACACTTTGTATTTGCTGTTGGCTGGACACGTCATGGCTAATTAAAGAATAAAGAATAAA
>JAKVIS010006173.1:0-10895 GCA_033119425.1 Bufotes viridis
ATCTAAGAAAAAAGTGATCTGGTTAGAATAAGAGTATGCATTGCTTTCATACTGGACTATTACAAAAATCATAAGAGTTTATTCGCATTCAACTAGAGGATAATGGAGGGTGTGAAGGTCATTCGCTCAAAGAAAGGAGAAGTCTACTTTAAAGATGCTTTTAGTCTTTTTTTCATTACATAAAATGCTGGATAATGCTGCAAGGAAGAGGGTGCTTGGACCCAACATCTAAATAGGTTTTATATACCAGCTCCAAATCCCCTGAATAGACATAGAATTAAAAGATGAACATGCTGGCTTCCTGCTGCCTCCACTAGAGGGAGCCATCGTACACTGTTATACATAGCGGCACATGGTTAGTCACTATCTACCCCTAGTTATGCCTGCAGGCAGTGGTGGCTGTTATGGCAGTGGGTGTAGAACTATTGTGTCAACCAACAGATTTGGCTTAGAGCTAATCCTAAGGGTGTTATCTTGCCAGTTCCCTTGAATTCACACTTTAACCCCTATACAGATTTTTCTTCAGGAAAACCACCAGGTCACTACCTCCTGGAGTATTCTTTGTGTGGTTGACAGCTTACCCATGAGTGTCAGAGACACCAGTGTAGGGCACTGAGGAATCAGGCAGAATCGTAGTCAAGGATAGGCCGAGGGCAGGGCTGGGGGAGTACATGCAATACAGGAATCAGTCCAGAGGTCAGGGAAGGCAGAGTAGTGTCAATACAGAGGTCAGGCACAGGTCAGTTCAGGCAGCAGAGGGTCAGAGTACAGTAAACAGGCAGAGGTCTGTACCAGGGGGAAATACACCTTGCAAAAACTTAGCAAGATAAGGTAGCTAATTTCTCAGGCACCCTCCCAGAGGGGAAGAAACCTATTGTTGCCTGGTAAAGATTAGGGTGTGTGGGTGCTGATCCCTTAGGGGTCGGAGGAAGCGAGCGTGTGGGCCCTATGAGCAGCCGTAGAGAGGCCTTGCCAGCAAGCAGGCTGCAGCCTGTGTGGAGAGCCAAAGCAGACCGGATGGCTGGACCCACCAGAAAGAAGGCAGCAGGAGGTGGATCCAGGCCTCCAGGAGAGGTGAGAAAAGCAACATTGCCTTTTAAATCTATGGGGGAGATTTATTATAACTAACGTTTTATGAAACAATTTTGTCAAATGTGACAAATTTACTAAGAGCCCATGCTTTTTAATAAATGTGGCCCATGGTGGACTATCCTAAAGACAGAAAACAAAGGGGGTAATACATTTCAAGTCATTTTTCTGGGGGTGTACTGTTTTTTAAGCTCATTTTTTTCTGTCTAATTTACCAAATGTTGCATGCCATATGTTATAAAAAGGTCCATCAGTTTGTACACCACCAGGGGAGTGGAGTACATTTGCAATTTTTTTGCAACTTTTTAAGAAAGTCACAATTGATAAATTGGGCTAAAAAAGTAACACCGCCCACAAAACAAAATGCCAGGAATGGTGCAAACCACATATATTTGTTACAAATCCTACTCCACTGATATACATCACCCCTAAATCTACATATGTCATATGTTAGGCTGAACTGGTTTTTCTTGGTGTTTATGCAGCTTGCGAAAACTTCAAGATTTTCATGCATTTTTTAAAAGACTATTTTGGGTGGAATTGTTTTAGCTACACAACATTTTACAACATTTAGAACTTTTTCTTATAGAGAAGTCTATGGCAAAATCCGTGATGAAATGCTATCCCATGCCTACCCTGTGTTGCAATTTGAAAAAATGGCAAAGAACAAAAAAATAAAAACAGGAAACAAATAGGATCTGACAGTTTTTTCCTCCAAAAATGGTGACAAAAAAGCTGTGAAGCTACTCTTAAAGGGGTTCTTCCCATGAAAAAATATTCTACATATATATATAATTTAGCATTTATTATACCCTTGGAGTTATTCAATAAAATCTATCTGTATCGCGCCACCTGCTGTTTGTTCTTTTCCTTATTTCTCCATCCATGTCAGGAACATTGCTGAGATTGTCACACATACTCATCTTCATCCTTCAACTGCCACCAGCCTTATCTACTGTTAGAGGTGGTGACAGTTACAGGAAGAAAGCTGCAGCAGAAAGTAAATGTCCCCAGAGAAATGAGACACTCCTGAGAAAGGACACACACACCCCAGAGAAAGGCTATGCCCCCAAGAAAGGAGCTGTCAGCCTGAGGAGAATCTAGCAGCCATTGGAGCAATGAATGGGGAGATCTCTGGATCCATGGGAGGTACAGGGCTGGTTCTAGCTTTGTTAGGAAGAGATTGTCATGTACTGTATAATGTCTGAATGATCTATCAGCAGATTTGTACCTATGAAACTGGCTGACCTATTACATGTGCGCTTGGCAGCTGAAGGCATCTGTGTTGGTCTCATGTTCATATGTGCCCGCATTGCTGAGAAAAATTATATTTTAATAGATTCAAATGAGCCTCTAAGAGCAATGGGGGCACTGCCTTTACACCTACAGGCTCTACTCTCTCTGCAACTGCTGTGGCCTCTCCACTTTGGCAGGGCCAGGGAGACATTATTATATTTACACTACCTGGCCCTATCAAAGTGCTCTGGACGTGGCAGTTGCAGAGAGAGCAGAGCCTCTAGATGTAATGGTAACGCCCCCATTGCTCCTAGAGGCTCATTTGCATATGTTAAAACATCATTTTTCTCAGCAATGCAGGCACATGTGAACATGGGACTAACACAGACACCTTGAGCTGCCAAGCGCACATGTAACAGGTCAGCCAGTGTCATAGTTACAAATCTGCTGACAGATGCCCCTTTGGCATGGCATAAAATAATAGAAAACACTTGCACAAAGTTAATTGTGCTGCTCTTGCCACCTATTCTTAGGGATAGCCAACAATGGTTGAAAAATCTATCACAGATCACTTTTTTATTGGACACTTGGCCACATCATAATATAATTTGAAAAAAAGTGTCAAAAATTGTCAAAATTGTCAATTTCAGTCAACTTTCATCTCATGTGTATGGTCAGCTTTAGATGTTGGGTTATAATAAGCTCCTGCTTAAAGATCCATTGGGATTTGCTTCTAAGGTTGGTATTTAATTTTTATTTTTTTGCTGATATTTACCTAAAGGTCGTAGTTGTGATTACATGTCAGCCACTGATAGGGCCGAGGCTTCCTGCAAACTTCCAGCCATGAAAAGCAATTGAATTAAATGACTTTCCACCATCTCGCAACGGAAAAATGAATCCAGTTAAGAGTTGTTAATACTCCCTCCCTTGCTGGTCGTTAAGCAAATGCTTCCACCGCCGCAGTAAATGCAGTTCTTTAGTTAGTGCCTCTTAATAAATAAGATAAATCTCACATTTAAGTGGTGAGCTGTACATTAGCATCACATTATAAAACTGCCTTTATTGTCTCAAAACACGTTATCATCTCAAACAGCCGGAAAAGTATCTCCTGAAAAGAATTTAATAGTTGTAACTGCAATTTCTAAATACATCGAACTAACTTAATAGTCAAAAGTTGGCTGTTCTCCTCCTGATTTTACATATTTCACATGTCAGTAGACTGAAGGGAGAGATTTCGCTGTCAATTTCCTTTCGTGAGCATTAGGGACAATATGGAGAGCAAGTGATACAAGAGTTTGGTTTAACACAAAGTAATTGGATTATTCTGCAGGAGCAGAGTTTTGTAAGAGCAACAGGGAATACGTGGATCCAAAAGAAGACATCAAAGAAATGCAGCACATTCCAAGCAAAGAGATTGTAGGACCTGAAATGTGTGGGATCTCAGTCTGATGACAAACTTCAGATTTCTACCCTCAGTTGGTGTTGAAATGCTATGTGATCAACAAAAATATTATTTAGATTACCCTGAAATTTACTTCAAGGGATATTGCACTTCAGGTTATTGAAGGGTACATGGTATTGTAACAGACACAGATAGTGAGCCCTGACCTAGAACACAGCCCACTTTCCCTTCCTACATGCAGTTCAAGCCCTAGGTAGCAAGACCGCAACTGGTCGACAGTCCCTATGCTACTAATGTTCAGAGACAGACAAACACCAAGATACAAAACCAACACAAAGGGATAGCTGTTCAAAAATGGATCAGAACCTGGCGGTCAACGTAGTACAAAAATAAGAGAGTAGTCAAAAGACACACCGAGGTCAAAAGCACAAACAAATCCAAATGAATACAAGAACCAGGAACACAGCTAATATTCACAAGACTATCACTGATACTGGTATATGGCCAGGAAGGGGTTTAAATAGAACACTGAGTCCCAGGATCAGAACCTGATAGGTCATGACTTGGAGCTCCATTAGTCAGAACACTAGCAAACAGGAATAGAGCAGCTGAGCAATCAGCCCACTGCTAGTCTCCTCCAGAACATGCCCGCAGTGTGGTGAAACAGCATTGCATCCTGTCCTACGTCACAAGGGTGTGTGGCTTAGCAGCACATCTCTCCCGGCACGGTCGCGCAGAAGCTGGAATTCTTGCTGCTGGAGCCTGGACAGGTACATTTGTGACAGGTATACTTTTTATTTTGGGAGTGTGTGTGTAATGGATGCCGCTGTACCATATGCTTATACAGTGACATCCTTCAGAGATATACAGCAGGAGATCCTCCAAATATATACCTCCGTTGGACACTGCAACCAATATAACAAAAAGTTCAAAGCATATTTTTCCAGTATAATGCAGATTTTTAAAGGACTAAGATTTAGAGATGAAGGAATTTATTAAAATTTGTTTCAGGTCTAATTCATCTGATTCGACCATGTGATTCGATTCAGGTACAAATGAATTCTACCTAAATCGATAGTGCTTTAAATGTGTCTCTCTGTGTCCCTCTCTTTATTTCCCTCTTCCTCTCTCTTTTCGAATCTCAAGAATCTCTGACTATAACAAATCCGATTTAAAAAATAGTGTTAAATTTAGATTCTTAGAAATCGATTTGCTCATCTCTAGTCAAATCCCATAAAACCAGTTGATCCTTAGTAGTGACATAGCAGTAGGAACTGAGGAGGTTGCAATTGTACCTACTGTGTGACATAAAAGTCATACAAGTGGATAGCATATAGCTAAAATGACAATAGAAAATACTGTACTACACCGTATCTCACTATACAGAGACATACTTTATTTCTAAAGAGTATACTGTATTTAAACCATACATGTCATTATGATATACACTAATGAGCCTTATATTATGTAAGATCCCCTCCTCCCACTAAAAACTGCTCTGCCCATCAAGGCATGGGCTCCACAAGACTTCTTAAAGAACCTCTGTCAGCACGATCAACCTTATTAAACCAGCATGGTATAGAAAACCTCTATTCTCAATATAGTAAGGCAATAGCCTTTTATTATTGGTTAAATGAGGGAGGGAAAAAAAACAACTGAAGATAAAAATCCAGAGTTCTCCCCTGGCATTTAAACCTTGGACAACTACATGCAAGGCTGGCCACTTAACTTTAGGCGTAAACCTTATCATACTGGTGTCTTTATAATCACATATTATGTCTGTGAATAAACCAGTAATATAAATTAGCTTTCTAAGCATAGCAAACCCTCTATTCTCCACATGGTAATGCTATAGTAAGTTGTGTATATGATATATACATGCTAGGGCACCACTCTGCCCCCAGCATGCTGATGTCTAGCCCTGTCGAAGAAGGGGAGGTAGGAGTGTGCAGATCACAGGGGGTGTTGCAAAAACAGACCTTCAAGGATTCAACAAACTTAGCATAAATTAATATTACAGGGGAATAAAATAAACTTTGTAATATAATTTATTCATAGAAAAATGTTTGGTTTTAGACTATTCTGAGCTTTGGTCAAACATATTTAGAGGCTGGACAACCCTTTAAATTTTCTTGCTTTTCTTCCAGTAGAACCTTTTCTTCCAGTAGAAGAAGCTCTTGGTACAGGTCTGCCACCCAACAGGAATGATTGGTAACAAGGAGACGTAAAGTGATTATTGTCTGGTCCCCTCTGTTCACCCCTTAAACAAACAGAACTTTTTTTTTTTTATTTAGTTGGTGTCAATAAATTGATTAGAGAATAGAGAACCCTCTGTATCCATTTTACTTTTATCAATAATCTACAGATTATTGATGGTTCTATCCAGTTCCTGGATCCATGTAATAAGGTCATATAGATGACAAGTATGTCATATAGAAAGCTGCAGCACTGTTGTAGATGAAGTCTTGTCAAAAATCACATGACATGAAATGTCAAAGGTCGTTAAAGGGGTTTTCCAGTTTGCACCATTCTTTAAAATAATCATTTGTGTATTAATGCTTTCCTCTGCATCACAAAAGCATCCTACACGAGATGGAATAATGTGTGGATGGAAATATAAAAATACATAAATTACTGAAAAAGGTGCACCACAATGATAAGCAATTGTAAGATGCGCCAACATCCTCCATTGTACACATTTGTTGCTGGGGATTGCCGTTGGTAGTGGACCACATACAGAGGAACTTCTCCCCTGGTTAGAAACACGCTACAGTGTTTGGTGTTTTTGAGCAGTTCCTCCCATTAAGGCCACTTTATCTCCGTGATTTTTTTCTCTACATGTATTGAATGTGCCATTGCGTTTGCTGGTAACATTCTGTCGCACCTGGTAGCCTGTGTCACATGGTCTGTTATAGGTGGGGCATGCAGCCTTATTCTACCTCACATTGCATTAGTGATCCTACCATGGAGGTGTGTGGGAGCTTGGCTGTGAGTTGGATCTGAGCACCTATCAGACCTTGTTCACACACCATAGGTAGTCTAGTGGTAGGAACCCATTGCCACACTGAGACACCTTGACGGTGGTGCAAAAGGGCTCCAATATGTTTCTGACTGGAATATGTTGGCAAAAGTCTCAGCTTTTAACATCAGCTTGAGGGATTAGACAGCATTGTTAGTTGCTTATCATTGTGGTGCACCTTTTTCAGTGATTTATGTTTTCTCCTCTGTAGTTACCCCAGTATTTAGTATGCCCCCTCTGTAGTGCCCCGGTATTTATCATAGCCCCCTCTGTAGTGCCCGTAGTATTTATCATAGCCATTCACCTCTGTAGTGCCCTCAGTATTTAGCATTACACCCATGTGGTTCCCTCAGTATTTATCATTACCCACTGTAGTGCCCCCAATATTTAGCACCCCCCCCTCTGTAAAGTCCTGAGAATTTAGCATTCCTTCATGCAATGCTCCGATTATTTAGCATTCCTGCCTGTCGTGTCCGTAGTATTTAGCATCCTTCCCCCATAGTGCCCCTCCATAGTTCCCCCATAGTATTTAGCATTTCCCTCTGTCTAGTCTCCTCCAGTATTTAGCATTTTTCCCCCTATGGTGCCCCCAGTAGTGCCATGAAAACAATATATAATACTCACCTCACTCCAGCTTCATGGCGCAGGAGGTCGCAATGATTTTATCTCAACCACCTACTCCATTATACTACCTCATAGGCTTCAGGCCTATGAGAGTGAATGGCATTGATGGGTAGCATAGGCTCGTGTGCCCTACCATAAACTGCCACCCCCTCAGAGGCGGGTCAGCCACCACCTGAGACAAGATGCTCACCTCACCTCATGGCAGATGTGGCTCTGGAATAGGGTCCTCTTAGCTAAGTGAGCCAGGAACACATGTTCACACAGCAGCACTAGCAAGATGACTGATGATGGTGGCCCCTGTAGGGGCATTGTCAAGTTGAATCTCTGGAGAAAGAGGATACAGGCTGGACTGCCTCTGTGCCAAGAAGTCATCTTAGCCACCAGATGTGTCTATACTAATAAACTGGGTAGTTTGTGAAATAAAGTACAGAGTTTTTTTTATATGTACTTACAGACTGGTTAAGATGCCCTAAGCTGCCTGTCTGTATATAGTGCAGCCAGGTGGGGAATTAGGGACCTACCCTGGCTCATGGGACCATTTAGGGATTCATCTGCTCCCCTGTGGGCCAGTCCAATCCTGATGCTATGCACTAACACTATCCACTACTGTCTGCCATGCTCTGCTCAAACCATCAGGATCCTATGGAGTCTATTTCTAAGGGTGGGTTCACATCTGCGTTCTGGATTCCGTTATGGCTTTCCGCTTTGAAATGGTTATAACGCAAAATAGCGGAATCCATAAGACAGAAGGACGGATCCGTTATGCTGCCCATAGACTTGTATTATGACGGAATGCAAAACGGAAGCCTTTAAAAGGCATTCTGTTTTGCTTTCCGTCTTAATAGAAGTCTATGGGGAAGCATGACGGATCTGCCAGGTTTCCGTTATGCAGAACGGAGAAAAAAGACCTGTCGACAGGACTTTGTTTTCCGTCTCGTATAACGGGACCCAGTGGGATCCGTTATGATTCCCCATAGACTTCTATTAAGACGGATCAAAACGGAATGCCTCTAAAGGCTTCCGTTTTGACTTCCGTATTATGGATTCCGTTATTTTCCGTCATAACTATGTTATAACGGAAAGCCTTAACGGAATCCAGAACGCAGATGTGAACCCACCCTAAGAAAGACTGTGTGTGAAGCTGTGGCTTAGATACTACTTTGCCATTGACTCCAGACCTTTGCACCTCTTGGGGCGCATAGAGGTGTTTCTGTCCTGTGTTGATCATAATTGTGAAATCGATAAAACGGTTGGTACCATGACAAGTATTCTACATTTCTCAAACAAGCACCTGGATCTGAATGTGTTTTTGTAATTGCATATAATTAAAAATGTAGTATAGCCATGTATCTATATAGCGCCACCTGCTGTTGGTTTTCTCCTCATTTATTAATCCACTTTCCAGTTCCATCTTTCAGTTGCCATCAGTTGCATTACTGTTTCAGGCTGTGAAAGTTACAAGGAGAGAACTGAAGCAGAGGACACACACCCTGAACTGTGGTAGGGAGAGAGCTGCTGCAGAAAGGACATACCCTTGAACTGTGATAAGGGAACAGTTGCAGCAGATATGACACCACCCTTGAGCTATGATAAGGATAGAGCTGCAGAGGAAAGGACATACTCCCTTGAGCTGTGATAGGGAAAGAGTGACAGAAGAAAGGACACAACCCTGAACTGTCATACAGAAAGAGCTGCAGCAGAAATGACAAACCCCCTTTAGCTTCAGCAGGGAGAGAGCTGCAACAGAGAGGACACACCACTGAACTGTAATAGGGAAAGAGTTGCAGCACAAATTACATCCCCCTTGAGCTGTGATAGGGAGAGAGCTGCAGAAGAAAGAACACAACCCCCTCAGTCGTGATAGGGAGAGCTGCAGCAGAAGGGACTCACCCCTTAACTTTGATAGAGAGAGAGCCGCAGTAGAATTGACATACTCTCTTGAGCTCTAATAGGGATAGAGCTGCATCTGAAAGGACACCCCCTTGAGCTGTAATAGGGAGGGAGCTGTAGCAGAGAGGACATAGCCCCTTAAGCTATGATAGGGAGAGAGCTGCAGCAGAAAGGACACCCCCCGGGCTACCAGCTGCAAATAAACCTATCAGAAAAATTGGAGCAATAAATGAGGAGATCTCTGGATCCATGTGAGGTACAGGGCTGGTTCTAGCTTCTTTAGAAAGATATGGTCATGTCCTATATGATGTCTTATTTGTTACATTAATCATGGGATCCATTTAAACAGACATCTGTCATGACAGCTGCTGTCAAGTCACCAAAACCTTAGTAGTATGTGACACATGAAATCTCACCTCTAACCCTCTCTGCGCCAGCACACTGCAGTATAATACCATGCTTCGGGAGTGCTTTAGGTCCTTACAATGTGCCGCCATTGTTTGCTACAATGTAATTCAATGTATTTGTTGAGAGCTTATTTATGAAATGAGAATTTCGGGAACAACAGCATATACAAAGGAGGAAAGTGCAGGAATGTGCATGAAAAGGGGCGATTACAGTCAATTATGTTTGTTCCCTATTGTGTTACACAACCAGTTCTGTTTATATTCAATGCATGCGCTAAGTACCGGTGTAGAAACGAATGGAATCTACCGTAGGTATCTGAGCCTGTGTATTAATTATGTAGCAGAAATGAGGACGTAATACAAAACTAATAAAGACATTTTCAGTAGGTGTACGTGCTGTACAGCGGCGATTGTCACAAAAGACCCTTCTACATTAGTGAATGAATGGCCGAAGGAATGTTTGTACAAGTGGTCCAGGGATAATGAGCAGTGCCACTGATT
The DNA here is from genome assembly GCA_033119425.1 of Bufotes viridis. Lineage (NCBI taxonomy): Eukaryota > Metazoa > Chordata > Amphibia > Anura > Bufonidae > Bufotes > Bufotes viridis. The sequence continues at coordinate 10,169 of JAKVIS010006173.1, forward strand.
GCATCTTTTATGAGAACATGAAAATCTTCGTTTGTCAGCAGCACATCTCCTCGTGTGAGCAGCGGGGGTATGCTGCTGTGAATATGCCAACTCTATGGGGATAAGTGATCGTGCTAAAATAATGCTTAGTCCACGTATAGTACGACGATTACTGCAATGAAAGGCGCTAAACAAGCCAATCTACTTGTTATACCAATTGGTGCTCCATTATGGGCAGACTACTGGGGACTCTAAAGGTGGCCATAGGCTAATGTCTTTGATCTCGGATAACGTAGAGCACTGACATTTAACCCTTCAGATGCTGTGGTCAATTAATTGTGACCAGTGTTGTGTAAAGTGGAGCATCCAAAGTGGAATTAAGTTTTGGAAAAATGTGATTCTCCACGAATTCGAATTACCTCATGCTTTGTTGTAACAAGTTGTTTTTTTCCTAAAATGGTGGCTACACGTGTCACAGCCCTACAAAAGCCTTGTCCCATGCGGTGTCAGCCATTTCACTCTGAGCCGAGCATGGGGGGAGACGTGAACAACGCTAAGGACGATGTTCAAGGAACCTTTAATTGTGGAACATTGGATAGGGACAGTGCAAGGACAATGTAGGGAGACTGTACGGAGAGTTTTTACACACTGTAGAGAGAGCATCGGATGAACATAGGGAGACTGCAGGGACAGTGCAGGTTGTGTAATCAGAAGCTGAAGGGATCCATGGAAAACTGCCCTCATTGCA
>JAKVIS010006175.1:0-11180 GCA_033119425.1 Bufotes viridis
CGACACCCAGCCACCCAGTACATGGTTATACCCAAAGGAATCTAAAACACTGTTTTCTATGGCACCCAGGGAGGGATCGACGACTCGTACGCCCTCACGGGCTGGCATTAGATTTACAGGGTCATCTGTAACATCTAAGGCTGAAACAGCTCATCAACATAACCCGGGGGCTGGCATGGCACCTCTAAGGTTGGCACCACAGAGGCCTCGACAAATCAACTAGCGCTGGCACAATATATCGGCATAATCAGGGCCTGCCGGTAAGACTGGCAGCTGGATTCCATGTAAACGTCATCTCGCCAGGCATGCTCAGCCTGCGGCCCCTCCAGCTGTTGCAAAACTTCACAGCTCCCACCATCATTCCCTGACAGCCTGCAGCTTTTTATCCTACAGAAGGGCATCGTGGGAGTTGTAGTTTACACAGCAGCTGGAGGGCACCGCGGGTTGAGCATGCCTGATCTTTCTGCAAACCTAAACCTATAACATCAAAGCTTGGCACAACATGTTGGTGCATCTAGGATTGGCATTTGGAGTCCCATGACGACGATCACCCAGAGTAGCCCTATGACATCTAAGGCTGGCACTGGTATCTACGCCATAATCAGGGGCTGGCATACCTCATAGCGAAGCATCTAAGGCTGGCTGCGGCTCAGCTCTGCTCTGGTACACACCTCAGGCAGGCATGAGCATATTCAGCATAATAAGGGGGTACATGGGCATGCCAGCATGGTCGAGTGGCACGGTACGGGAAAGCACCAGCTTCTAAAGCTGTCACCGGGGCTCCCCATGACAAAGAGGCTGGCACACTGATGCCCAGGACTGTTTTGGTTGGCACAAGGCATGGTGGCAGCAGGTGTACACAGAAGCCGGTGCAGTGCGGAGCTCGGCTGTTCCCCGAGATCCCACACACCCCACGTGCACATACCCCGCTCCCGGCTCACACTCTCCGCTCCCTCAGCAATCACATCGGGTGCTCTACTGGCTCAGGTACGAGACGCCGGAAGCGGGAAGTCAGAGGAGAGGAGGGCAGAGGCCATCTCCATGGTTACACACTGCGCTGTCATTCTTGTGTGTAGCTGTGATCCGGGAACTCTCCTGTACAGAGCCGGGGAAGGAGAGGGGCAGGAGCACGACTGAGTGCTTTGAGCAGTGCCAGCCAGTGCTTTATAACTGTGCCAGCCTGTGCTGTCTATAACGGTGCCAGCCTGTGCTTTATAAGAGTGCCAGCCTGTGCTGTATAACAGTGCTCAGCCAGTGCTTAACGGTGCCAGCCTGTGCTTTATAACAGTGCCAGCCTGGTAGCTTTATATCAGTGCCAGCCTGTGCTTATAACAGTGCCAGCCGGTGCTTTATTACAGTGCCAGACTGTGCTTCATATCGTGCCAGCCTGTGCTTTATAACAGTGCCAGCCAGTGCTTTATAACAGTGCCAGCCGTGCTGTGTCAGTGCCAGCAGCATAACAGTGCCAGCCTGTGCTTTATAACAGTTGCCAGCCATGTGCTATAACGAAGTGCCAGCCATGTGCTTTATAGCAGTGCCAGCCTGTGCTTTATAACTGTGCCAGCCAGTGCTTTATAACAGTGCCAGCCAGTGCTTTATAACTGAGTGCAGCCAGGTACTTTATAACAGTGCCAGCCTGTGCTTTATAACAGTGCCAGCCAGTGCTTTATAACAGTGCCAGCCAGTGCTTTATAATGAGTGCCAGCCAGTGCTTTATAACAGTGCCAGCCTGTGCTTTATAACAGTGCCAGCCGCTGTGCTTTATAACAGTGCCAGCCTGGCGGCATAGCTGCGGCTGCGCTTATAACTGTGCAGCCTGTGCTTTATAGCAGTGCCCGGCCTGTGCTATAACAGTGCCCGCCTGGGTTAGCAGCCAGAATTTATTTAATTTTTCTGGACAACTGATCCCAAAATCGCGGACACCTAACCAATTTTGTGGTCATATTGGAAAACCACTAAAACCATTATATAAGTCAGTGGGGGGGCGGATCTGTTTTCTTTTGTGTCCGAAGAGAGAGGATCTGGCACCATTGACTTACATTGTGCTCTCTCTGCATCCTGCCGGCGCACTCAAAAAAGCGCTGCTTGCAATATTTTTCTGTCGGCGACGGATGCAACTAAAGAGAGCAGAATGCATTCTCTGGTGATCTCTGGTCTGTCAAGTTACGTTTGTCCCATTGACAATGAGCAGGGGACAAAGCAGAAAGCGTTTTCTTCGGTGCTGAGACCTATGGCGGATCTACAGCCGGAAAGGAAAAATGCTGATGTTTGCGGCCTTGCCCCGCCCACAACGGACATGTGCTCTCTCTCAGCGCGGTTACGAGAAAAAACCATGCCCGCACGCATGTCACAACTGCGTGGCAATTTTGGCTGCAACAGCTGATCGCAGTGTAGTGGGGCTGCCCTGGGAATCAATGGGGTCCAGTGGGGCTCGCACTTTTGCTGTGATAGCGACACCCAGTGCAAAAAATCCAATTTTGCAGCAAACGTGAATTGTGCGCTGCGACTCCATTCAGTGCTGGGGCTGCCCCGCTACCTTGTGACCTTTGGTTGCTCGCAGCTGTCAGGACCAAATCACCCTGTAGATGTACCTTTTACTGGTAGGGCAGGTCAAGAGGTGGGGACCTACTACTCAGAGCAGGCCCCACCGTGCATGGAGCAGCGAGCAGTACGTGCACGGCATCATCTCCATTACTGCTATTTTTTGAAGCCCCATGTGAAGGGCGGCCATGAAAACGCAGTTTGCTTTCCATATATGTCAGGGGCTCGCTTCTGAAAGATGAGGTAAATCCCGCACCTCATCGCCTGACATCAACAATGTGCCATAAATGTCCATGGAATGCCTTTAATTATATAATGACATAATACAGATCAGCAACCTACAGCACTCCCAGCCGAAGGTTGCTGAAACTACAACTCCCAGCATGCACACTTGTTTGGCTATTCTTGTGTAACCCCATAGAAATGAAATGAGGATTCTGGGAGTTGTAGTTTCAGAACAGCTGGAGCGTGGTAGATCCCTGATATATAAGAAAGGTCTGAATTTTTTCTATAGAACTCGCGCTTCATGTGTTATTTATGGGCTTATTTAGCTTTTTATAGACTCAAGGTACAATGGTGGTTGTGATCAAATATAAATTGTAACGTAAAAGGGAGGGAAAGATGGAAGAATAGAAGGGAGGAAGGATGCAGGGAAGGGAGACAGGAGAGAAGGAAGCAGGGAGAGAGGAAGGAAGCAAGGGAGAGGGGGAGCAAGGAGGAAGGAAGGAAGGAAGGATAAAGGGGGAAGGATACAGGAAGGAAGGGAAGATACAGGAGGGGAGACCTGTGGAGGAGGAAGCAGGAGGCGAGGGCGAGGAACAAGGGAGGGAAGGAAGGAAAGGAGAGAAGGAGGAAGGATACAAGGAAGGAAGGGATGATCTCAGAGGAAGGGAGACCAGCAGAAGAGAAGCAGGGAGCAGGAGAGAGAGAACAAAGGGAGAGGGAAGGAAGGAAAGAACAGAAGGGAGGAAGGATCACAAGGGAAGGAAGGGAAGACGCTGGGAGGGAGGCCAGAGAGAGGAAGGAAGCAAAGGGAAGAGAGAGAGGCAAGGAGGGGAAGGAAGGAAAGGAGTAGAAGGGAGGAAGGATACAGGAAGGAAGGGAAGATACAAGGAAGGAGACAAGAGAGAAGGAACTAAAGGGAGAGAGAAGAGAGCACAAGGAGGGAAGGAAGGAAAGGAATAGAAGGGAGGAAGGGATCTACAAGGAAGGAAGGGAAGATGCAAGGGGAAGGGAACTTGGGAGAAGAGAGGAAGCCAAGGGAGAGAGAGAGGAGCAAGGCGGGAAGGAAGGGGAAGGATAAAGGAGAGGAAGGATACCACAGGAAGGAAGGGAAGATACTAAGGAGAGGAAGTAGAGAGAAGGAAGCAGGGAAGAGGCAAATGAGCGAAGGAAGGAAAGGATAGAGAAGGGAGGAAGAGAGAGAGGCCGAGAGAGGAAAGGAAAGGTAGAAGGAAGGAAGAGAAGCGAGGAAGAGACGAGTTCATAGAAAAATTCAGACCTTTCTTATATATCAGGGGATCCTACGCGCTCAGCTGTTCTGAAGTACAACTCCAGAATCACTCATTTCATTTCTATGGGGTTGGCACAAGAATGGCCAAACAGGTGTGCATGCTGGGAGTTGTAGTTTCAGCAGCCTTAGGCTGGAGTGCTGTAGGTTGCTGGTCCTTATATTATGTCATTATATAATTAAAGAATTCCATGGACATTTATGGCACATTGTTGAGTGTCAGGCGATGGAGTACGGGGTTTACCCATCTTTCAGAAGCGAGGCCCCTGACATATATGGAAAGCAAGCTGCGTTTTCATGGCCCGTCCCTTCACATGGGGCTTCAGAAAATAGCAGTGAATGGAGATGATGCCGTGCTGCGTACTGCTCAAGCTCTCCATGCACGGTGGGGCCAGTTCTTGAGATAGGTGCAGGTCCCACCTCTTTGACCCTGCTCCCTATCAGTAAAGAGTACATCTACAGGGTGATTTGGTCCTTGAGGCGGCTGCGAGCAACCAAAGGTCACAAGAGTAGCGGGGCAGCCCCAAGCGCCTGAATGGAGGTCGCGTGCGCCAATTCACGTTTGCTACCAGGTGGTTTTGCAATTCGGGTGTGCGCTATCACAGCAAAAGTGCGAGCCCCACTGGGACCCCATTGATTCCCAGGGCAGCCCCACTACACTGCGATCAGCTGTTGGCATCAAAATTGCCACGCAGTTGTGACATGCGTGCGGGCATGAGGTTTTTCTGTAACTGCGCTGAGAGAGAGCACATGTCCGTTGTTGGGCGTGAGGCAAGGCCGTAAACGTCAGCATTTTCGCTTTCGCTGATGAGATCCGTCATAGAGGTCTCAGCACCGGAAAGCGCTTCTGCTGTCCACGTTCATTGTCAATGGGGACAAGCGTGGGCTGATAGACCAGAATCGCAGAATGCCATTCTGTCTACTTTAGTGGACCACATCCCCGTGCGGACAGAAAAATATTGCTACAGCGTCTTGAGCTGCGTCATAGGATGCAGAGCACAATGTAACTGTCCCAGCTGGTGCATGTACTCTTTGCTCGGACACAAAAAGAAAACAGATCCGCCCCCATGACTTATAACGGTTTTAGTGGTTTCCAATATGTCCACAAGTAATTGTTAGGTGTCCGTGATATTCGGGATCAGTTGTCCAGGCTATAAGCTGGCTGCAGTTATAAGCACCAGGCTGGCTGAGCCAAAGCACCATTGGCTGCACTGTTATAAAGCACAGGCTGGCACTGTTATAAAGCACAAGCTGGCACTGTTATAAAGCACAGGCTGGCACTGTTATAGCACTGGCTGGCACTGTTATAAAGCACTGGCTGGCACTGTTATAAAGCACAGGCTGGCACTGTTATAAAGCACTGGCTGGCACTGTTATAAAGCACTGGCTGGCACAGTTATAAAGCACTGGCTGGCACAGTTATAAAGCACAGGCTGGCACTGTTATAAAGCACTGGCTGGCACTGTTATAAAGCACAGGCTGGCACTGTTATAAAGCACAGGCTGGCACTGTTATAAAGCACAGGCTGGCACTGTTATAAAGCACTGGCTGGCACTGTTATAAAGCACAGGCTGGCACTGTTATAAAGCACAGGCTGGCACTGTTATAAAGCACAGGCTGGCACTGTTATGAAAGCACAGGCTGGCACTGTTATAAAGCACAGGCTGGCACTGTTATAAAGCACAGGCTGGCACTGTTATAAAGCACTGGCTGGCACTGTTATAAAGCACAGGCTGGCACTGTTATAAAGCACAGGCTGGCACTGTTATAAAGCACAGGCTGGCACTGTTATAAAGCACAGGCTGGCACTGTTGTCACTAAAGCACATGGCTGGCACTGCTTATAAAGCACAGGCTGGCACTGTTATAAAGCACTGGCTGGCACTGTTATAAAGCACTGGCTGGCACTGCTCCGGGGCACTAGTCGTGCTCCTGCCCCTCTCCTTCCCCCGGCTCTGTACAGGGAGAGTTCCCGGATCACACAGCTGCACACAAGAATGACAGCGCAGTGTGTAACCATGGAGATGGCCCCGCCCTCCCTCCTCTGACTTCCGCTTCCGGGTGTCTGTACCTGAGTCAGTAGAGCACCGGATGTGATTGCTGAGGGCGGAGAGTGTGAGGGCGGGCGGTATGTGCGGGCCGGGGGTGTGCGGGGATCTCGGGGAACAGCCGAGCTCCACACTACCGGCTTCTGTGTACACTGCTGCCACCATGCCTTGTGCCAACAAAACAGTCCTGGGCATCAGTGTGCCAGCCTCTTGTCATGGGAGCCCTGGTGACAGCTTTAGAAGCTGGGTGTTTTCCCTGTACCAGCCACTGACCATGCTGGCATGCTCATGTACCCCTTATTATGCTGAATATGCTCATGCCTGCCTGGGGTGTACCAGAGCATGCTGGTTGTGCCAGCCTTAGATGCTTCGTTTATAGTATGCCAGCCCCGGATTGTGGCGTGATACTGTGCCAGCCTTCAGATGTCATAGGGCTACCTGGGTGATCGTCATGGACTCCAAATGCCAATCCTAGATGCACCAGCATGTTGCCAGCTTTGATGTTATAGGTTTAGGTTTGCGTAGATCAGAGCAATGCTCAGCCTGCGGCCTCAGCTGCTGTTAAACTACAACTCCCACGATGCCCTGTGTGGATAAAAGCTTGCAGGCTGTCGAGGGCGTGATGGAGTTGTAGTTTTGCAACAGCTGGAGGGCCGTGCAGGTTGGGCATGCCTGGCGTGAGATGATTGCCATGGAGTGAACCTAGCTGCCAGTCTCACCGTGGCAGGCCCTGGTTGTGCCGAGCATATTGTGCCAGCGCCTAGTTGATTGGTCGGTAGACTTCAGGTGCCAACCTTAGAGGTGCCATGCCAGCTCCCTGGTTATGTTGATGAGCTGTTTCAGCCTCTAGGATGTTGCTGATGATCCTGTGGAACGAATGCCAGCCCGTGAGGGCGCTTAGGCTCGGCTGCATCCCTCCCCTGGAATGCGATGCAGGAAAACAAAAAGCGGATTCCTTGGGTGGGCAACCACGTACTGGTGGTTGGCGTCGGTCCTTGCTGTAAGGAAGTCCATTTGTTTGCCACGCCTTATCTTTGCGCAGAATGTTCATTGAAGGGCATCTGTCAGCAGTTCTGTCCCTATGACACTGGCTGACCTGTTAATGCGCGCTCGGCAGATGAAGACATCTGTGTTGGTGCCATGTTGATATGTGCCCATTGCTGAGAGAAAAATGGTGTTTTAATATATGCAAGTGAGCTTCTAGAGCAATGGGGGCTGTTGCTCACCCATCTAGAGGTTCTCATGTCTGCGGACTGCCGCATCCTCTTCAGCTTTGATTGACAGGTTGAGTGCAGTGTGAAAGTGATCACCAACACTGGCCCTGTCAATCAAAGTGCAGAGAGATGTAGAAGTGTAGAGAGAGCAGAGCTCTAGGTGAATAAATAATACAACATTATGGCTGGACCCCAGAATTGTGCCATTGAAAATCCAGCTGGTGCTGGGCTACTGCCAACAGCTGATCGAAGGGGTCTGATCTCGCCCGATCCGATATCGATGGCCTATCCTGGAGGACAGGGCGTCAATATAAAAGAGCAGACGGCCCCTACGTCCGTGCCCTGCCACGGCTTTCATCACAGGCAGTGTCGACCGATGTGGCTCTTGACTGTGAGTAACGCATGGTCCATAATGTGTGCTGCTATGGTTCCTTCCTCAGAGGATTGAATGAGTTCTGCTTTACCAACTGCGAACGCGAGGATTTGATGTGAAAAGAGCAAAACATTGTGCAGCATCTTTACTGTGAGAGAGTCAGACGTTCAGGGGTCGATAGTTCAGAATCCGATAAAGAGCTGGTGAATCTGGTGTGGGAGAGAAAAAGCAAAGGCCTGGTGGACGCCATCTTCAGCCGGTGGACACAGTAGCTGGGGCGCCCTGTAAGGGTCGAGAGAGAAGGGACTCGGCCTGGTTTCATTGTGCACACGCTAATCTAGCCTTGTAAGTGCAACCACCTGACTGTATATCAATCCAGTTCTCCCTCCTGGGCCTCATGACACGACCGTTCTGTTTGCAGTCGCGGGTCGTGGATCCATAAACACGGAAGCCGCCTGTACCTTCCATAATTGAGGACCGGAACGGGCGGCCCATTATAGATGTTTATTCTTGTCCGCAGGACGGACAAGAATAGGACATAGTTATATTTACGGGCTAGCAACGGGGCAACGGATGCAGACATTATACAGAGTGACTGTCCGCATCTTTATCTTTTTACGTCCCATTGAGATGAGGTCCTCTGAGCCACAAAAACTGTGGCTGATGCGGACCAGAACAACGGTCAAAGATGAGGCCTGACGTGATGATAAGAGGTTGTAGATAGCCTTCTCAGATCTTCCCATACATATATGCCGAGCATGCCTATGTAGTGGATGGGAAAGAAGGAGAAATTGCTAGCACCAGTGCTTCTCAGTCAGCAGCATGACTCCCTGGTGTCAAAATGTCCAGGGCTAGAAATGCTGGCTCCCGAGAAAGGTCATAAGGATCTTGATCTTGGCATGATGCCAGCTTTGGTTCCCGCTCCAGCCTCTTCTATATCTTCTAAAGCCTCCAGCCATCAATTACGTCTCTCATTTTCAAGAGCTCGAGTAGGGGTGAGGCCAAATCACAGATTTTTAGGCCGGTTTTCATACACCCTGAAATGCCATTTGCTTTTGCAGCTGCTGTTCGGCATTGAGCACAGCTGGTATACAGATTCTTAAGTAACCCCAAGTACTTCTCCTGCTCTGTATTATATAATGTGCCTCTTCTTATTTTATTATTGTGCTTTTTGTTGCTGAAGATGTTTTTATAATTCTGTTTTTTTAATTTAGGATCTGCGTTTCCAGTGACTCAGAACCACAGCGCTGCTGAGCAATTTAGCAGGTGACCTTGCACGTAGTTGCGCCCAGTGCAGGTAGGTGCATGAAATATCTTCAGGGTGTCAAACACTGGGGAAGGTCACTGCAGATTTTGTATAGATCAATGTTCCAATTTAAACCCACATGATTTATATGAGGTGTTTGCAGTGGAAATGATTGTGGATTGCAAAGGGTGAAATCCACGGTGGAGATCCGCCAAGAACATTTACACCTCTGCAGATTTCAACACGCACCACAGGTTTTCAGGATTGTTCATGTTGACCTTTGCTGGCTTGATTCATTTTTTCCATCATAGTAGTACACTGCTCGTATCCAGGGACCGACCCTGCAATCTTAACAGTGGTGGATGTGCTTGCACCACATAGGAAAAGGTGCCGACCTCCCTGGTGGCGGAGTGCACATAGGCCAGCGCTTTTCCTCTAGTGTGCAAACACCTTCACTGTTGCTGGATTGCAGGGGTGGTCATAACCATGAAACGAGCAGTGTCATAATGATGGGAAATGAATCCAGCCAGCAACAGAGGCGATGAATGAATCACATATTAGTAAGTGCTGTATTAACTTTCTCTCTACAATAAATAACATTTGCTGAAGTCAGACCGCCCCTTTACAGTTAAGCACAATGGGGGCATAGCACTAGGATATGCCCCCATTGTCTGATAGGTCCGGGTCCCACCTCTGGGACCCACACTTACAAGGAGAATGCAGCGGGGAGAGCTGTGCCTGGGGACCCTGGGACTTCGAGTCCGTCCAACCACCAAGCACTGTCTCGCATACAAGTAATGGGAGCGCACCCGTGTGCGGCCCATGCTCCCATTCATTTCCAACGCTCGGCTATTTTCAGCAGCCCATGGAAATGAATGGAGGGCGGCTGAGCATGCGCAGTGCGCCTCCGTTCATTTCCCCACTCCGTTATCGTTGTAGAGGTGGGACCAGCACCTATCAGACAGTGAAGAGCATATCTAACGATATGCCCGCATTGATGTGATGGGAAAACCGCTTTAACCTGGCAGACTAAAAGTTCATATTCCCACTACTCCTGATAATAACATTTCCAAGAAGGTATGTTTGCACTGCACTCCCCAGCCCCTTCATAGCTCTGTCAGCAGTTCAGCATGGTCCAAACTGCTGACATGTTCCTTAACCCCCACAAAATTATAAGGAAAACACTCCTGAAAAATGTTCCTTTTTAATTGTAGATTTTGATTGATGGGTAAGTGAGGATTTATAACATACAGATAAGTCCATGAAATCTTCCCTTTGGGACATGTGCAGAGTAAAACTGGTGTAAAGGAAAACTGGCTTAGTTGCCCATAGCAGCCAATCTGACTCCACCTTCCTTTATTTAGAGCTCCTCTGGCAAATAAAAAGTGGAATCTGATTGGTTGCTAGAACAACCAATTCGCCATTACACCAGTTTGATAACATCGTTTTCTCTCCTCCTGCAGCCTGTTAGCGCTTCCCCTTCTCCAGATTGTCTAAGATATGGGGAAGGGGGAGGCGAGGGACCTACTGACCCTTCAAACCTCGGGCTGGGTAGCGTTGACAGATGTGAGCTTAGTCTTGCTTTAAAGCTGACAATCTGAGGACCAAGATCCCTATGCTAGGTGAGATACATGGAAAGATACAGCTATAAGAAATCAGGTTGGGAGTGAAGCGCCCAGGTATTGCAGCTCTCACTGGGTCCCATGTCCAAGGGCTGTTAACTTTCCATGTATTGTAACTAATATTAGTCTTGTTTTAAAGCTGAGATTATCAGCATTAAACAAGACAAGATCAAATGAGTTGTATCCTAATCGCATCCTAAAATATAGGGGTCATTTCTCAAACTGGTGTAAAGCAGAACTGGCTTAGTTGCCCATAGCAACCAATCCAGATTCCACCTTTCTTTTGGACAGCTCCTTTGGAAAATGAAAGGTGGAATCTGATTGGCTGCTATGGGCAACTCAGCCAGTCTGCACACCAGTTTGGTAATGACCCCTCAATCTCAGAAGTGCCCCTCTTCTGCAGCCACTAAGCCCCCAAATACCCCGGATGATCAGTGTGGGGAGAGTGCGGGGTTTATAATGATTGTGATTTTCTGTTGCATCCTAATTCTTGGCTTTATTACATTTAGGCCTTTTTGCTAAAGAATCTACTTTTACTGTCAGAGACTATTACTGGAAAAGTTGTCAAGGTAAATCCTTTTATGAGGCAAATGCACAGACCAAGTGTTTTGACCCGGCCTAAGAGTT